>CM040620.1:78361011-78542070 GCA_022817965.1 Solanum lycopersicoides
CTGTCTTGAATTTTGACACCATGATGGCCTTCATACTTCTCCTTCAACCCTCGAAGGATACTTATAGTGTCGGGTACACTAGGCTCAGCAACGTATACCTGCTGGAAACGCCTTTCGAATGCAGCATCTTTCTCCACATACTTCCTGTACTCTTCCAGGGTTGTTGCACCAATGCACCTAATTGGCCCCTAGCAAGCATTGGTTTGAACAAATTGGCAGCATCCATGATCCTTCAGTCCTACCAGCACCTAAAACCAAGTGGATCTCATCAATGAAAGAGAATTACTTTCCCTTCTGCATGCTTCCACTTCCTTCAGAACAGCCTTCAACCTCTCTTCAAATTCACCTCTGTACTTTGCTCCAGCAATGAGTGCTCCCATATCCAATGCTATAAGCCTAACATCAGCCAAATTGCTAGGAACATCCCCTCGAACAATCCTTTGTGCTAGCCCTTCAACTACAGCTGTTTACCAACACCAGGCTCACCAATAAGCACCGGATTGTTCTTTGTCCTCCTCGATAGAATCCGAATTACTCTTCGAATTTCTTCATCCCTACCAATCACAGGATCAAGTTTCCTGCCTGTTCCACGAGATCACGACCATAGGTCTTAAGTGCTTGGAATGTGGTATCCCCTGTAGCACTTTCCACTTTCTTTCCATCTTTTCCTCTAAGTTTTTCAACTTCTGATTTCACTTTTGCTGCACCAAGACCAGAGTCTTTCAAAAGATCTACAATTTGGGAATCTTCCAAAAGGCCCAAAATCAACAGATCAACCGCCAAATGGCTGTCACCACGAGACTTCTGCAACGATTGTGCTCGTCGTAGCACCTTAATAAGCGAAGTACTTGCTGGAACTTGATCTGGCGCTGGTGACTGAGAAGCGATTTTCTTCTTAGCTTGATTGAACACCCTTTCAACACCATTAGCCGTCTCTTCACTACCAGCAGCATTAACAATTGCTTGCCAGAAAATACCACTGTGATCAATAATAAAGCCAAAGCCATATGCAGAGGTGTCAACTGAGCATGCCCGCTGACACGGCCAGTTCATGTGGCTCTCAGCAATAGCCTCATTTGTCTTGTGAGTAAATTTTTCAGGATTCATGATGAATAACTCTGTCTTCAATAAACTGCAACAACACAAACACCACAATGAGAAACCATAAAACCAATCTAGAAGCAAAACTACGAAACCCAACTGAAATTAATCATAAGAAACCAACTTATTCACTTATATCAACTAAACCCAACAATTTTTAAAATTTTTCACAATGATCAATAACAAAACCGTCTAATTTTCCAAACCAACTCAACCACCCAAAAAAAAAAACTAGTTCCATCAAACCATATAACCGATCAACAATGCATTGAATTCTCATGAAATAACCAAATACGCCCACAATAAAAAAATAAATCTCAATGCACTTATTTTGAAAAAAAATCCATTTGTTTAAAAAGATTATTTCCACAACTCAAAACCCCTAAAATAACATTAACAATTTACAAAGATTATTTCAAATCTTGAACCCGTAGAGTAACATTACAACAACTATACTTTAAAAGAGATTATTTCCAAACTCAAAAAAAAAAAAAAAAAAAAAAATCGAAGGGACATGCAAGCGTACCTTTTAACAGATAACAAGAGAATTCCTTTTGATTTGTTCTTGGAGAGAATCAAATGTGTGATTTCGAGTTTCGAGTGTTTCTTCTTCTGTAGTTTTTTCGGTTGAGAAGTGAGAAGGGAGATAGGTGTTTATGTTAAGGAAAATAGAGAGTTCTCGAAGTTTAAACGACGAGCCTAGAACTTACCAGAATAAAAACAAAACCAAAAAAGAAAAAAAGAAATGCCTGGAACTTCGAAATATTTTTTACTCCATGACTGCAACGTGGCAACGTATGATTGTGTGTTTCTGGTGACTACTAGACTGATCCTGGAATATAGATTTTTAACACCCAATATGTTTCATAATTCACTTTGGGTCCCATTCTTATCTCGAAAGAATTTTATTTTATTATTTAAAAAATGATTATTTTGCAAAAAAAAAACTCAAGAGGAATTAAGATGATGGAAAATAATTTTTCATTTGTAGAAAAAAGAAAAAATGTCACACGTTTGAACTATCGATTTCTTCCGTCTCAATTTATATAATGGTATTTTATTTTCTATCGACTTTTTTGGTCTCAATGATATTTGTTTGATGAGAAAATATAAGAAATTAAAATTTATAATCTATAATTATTTATAGATTTTTATGTAGTTATGAATTATCATCATATTTATAGAAATAGAATCTCTACTATTGCCTTTGATCAAATATTTTCATTCTTTAATGAACTATTCATGACACCTTTTTTTATACGGAAAAGGGTCAAAATTGCCCCTGAACTATGTGAAATAGATCACTTATACCCTTCGTTACATTTTGGGATCAAAAATACCCCCGCTGTTATCCTAAGAGACCACAAATACCCTCAAGAGTTAACACCCCAATTTTTAGGTGACGTGGCATGCCACATAGGACTAATCCCTCCACCTAAGCGTTGCCAACTAGGATTCATTCAAAAGAACTAGACCTTTAGCGGCGACAATAGTTGTCACAAAAGCCCAAAAAATCGTCACTAAAAGTTTTTAACATTAAATTCTAATTTTATATTTTTTTCTTCATTATTTTTTTAAAAAAACGCAAATAATATCGATTAAGTAGGAGTTTGAAGACACTGTTTATTTTTATGTTGTATGAAAATGTATAAAATGTACAATGATGCATTATATAGTAGGAGATGTGAATCGAGAAGTAATTTTTGTGATTTTTCGTGATAATATTGGGTGCTTTTAATATTAATATTGCAAGTTATTTATTTTAGAAAATTAGGTTGCGATCGAAAATTAATTATCATATTATTTTTTTTGAAAAAATAGGTTTTACTATTAGTCGTCACTAAAAATCACTCATAACCTTTAGTGACGATTTTTTGGCTTTTGTGGCAACTATTGTCGCCACTAAAGGTCTAGTTTTTTTGAATGAATCCTAGTTGACAACGCTTAGGTGGAGGGATTAGTCCTATGTGGCATGCCACGTCACCTAAAAATTGGGGTGTTAACTCTTGAGGGTATTTGTGGTCTCTTAGGATAACAGCGGGGGTATTTTTGATCCCAAAATGTAACGAAGGGTATAAGTGATCTATTTCACATAGTTCAGGGGCAATTTTGACCCTTTTCCGTATTTTATATATACATATTTCGGTCATTAGAAGATTTTCTTTCTTTATACGATTAAACTTAAACATATAATTAATTCTTTTATACATATAAAGTATGGTTAAACTTAGAAAATGATTGGAAAGGTATGAAGTTGGATTTTATGCATCTTACCAAATAGGTCTAAAGATTTTGACCAGAATTTTTGGTACTCTAATAAATAGTTAATAACCAAATATTATTTAAATGTAGATTTATAGCCACTCGTTGTATAGCAACCAAAAAATTAGAATATTTGACTCAACACTAAATCCTAAAAAAACAATAAAATATGTCGCTTAAGTAAGGCTAAATAATTTACTAAGTTAACGCAATGACATATGTATGAAGACAACTACATGGAAATAAAGAAATATAATATATGGTGTTATTATATAAAATATAGGGCAAAGGGTCAAATATGCCCCTAAACTTTTCGAAAAGGTCTAAATATGCCCCCCGTTTAAAGTTTGGTCCATTTATACCCTCGCCGTCCAACTATTGGTCCAGATATGCCCTTATGGGCGTTAGTTGGCCAACTAGAAATATCCAACTCATTTTACTTTTATTTAAATGTCCAAATGGATTTTCCACGTCATTTTAATATGGGAAAATGGTCAAATATGCCCCTAAACTTTTTGAAAAGGTCTAAATATGCCCCCGTTTAAAGTTTGGCCTCATTGCCATTGACTTCCTCAAATACAGATGATCTCAACCTGTCATATGTTGGAAGTCTCTCAATTGCTGCACAAGCCAACAAGTTCTCCTCATCCACAACGTCGTCCTTTTCAGAAGCACTCAAAGCTGAATTACTCCTTAAAAACTGCATTTTATAGACAGAAGAAAAAAAAAGGTCAGAAGTTCTGTAAGAGGTATCTTGTAAAATGCAGTTTATAAAGAAAGGGTGAATGGTCTCAGTCCAGAAAAGGCACTCAAATGACATGTAACAACTGTGGTGAATCAAACCACAATGTGAGGTCCTGTTACAAGGTAAGCACAATATTACATGTTTTTCATGTTTTTCCATGTTTTTAATTGTAAGCTAATTAACCTAAATACAAAAAAAATTACAGGAAAAATGTGCTGAAAATAATGCACATTCGAAGAAAGGCAAAAGACCAATGTCTAACAATGAACATGATTCTGATGTTGAGGGTGGAACTGAAGCTGAAACTGGGGCTGAGGCTGTAACACAAGAGTTTGAACCATATGGTCCTAATGTTGAAGATGAAGAAGACCCACCTCTAAGACCAATGGTGATTTGTGAATCGGAGTTGAGGGCTGAAAAGTTGAAAAAAAAGGTTGTTCCAACTGGTGCAAGAAAAATCCAGTTCTATGGAGATCACACTGGTGCCTCAGTGCCAATTAATCTGCCTTATTCTCCGATCAAAACAACATGGAAGGGAAAAGAAGCTATCCCTGCTGGACATGTGCAAATGCAAGCAAAAAAGAAAAGATTCAAGATGATGGGTGTTAAGGGCAGAAATCCTGTTGTAGATGATGATTTATCGTAATTTATTTTCATATGCCTTCATAGAATGGCATTACAGACGCCTTTTTTGGTTGTGTAAGTCTTTGTTAAAAAAATTAATGGACTGCTGTCTGGTGTGTACAAGTAGTCTATATTCTAAGTCACTGTTTCAAAATTTTCTTATTAGATGAGGTAAGTCTTTGTTATGTGGAATTTATGCACTTTCAGAGTTTTTAGATTAATCAAATCCTTTTAATCCTCCAAGGAAAGTCAACTGACTTTGTATGCATTATCTTAGATAAATGTGCAGCACTCTTTTTCTATTCCTTCAACAATACTTATTTATTATCACTTGTAAATAAGAAATGCATTTCTACAACATATGTTTACTCTCTCTGTATGTCTTTGTCTTTTACGTTTATCTTTATAACGAAACAAGAATACCTTAATTCATTATAAAAAGTTGAATGATGTATTTCCTTACCTCATCTATCTTACGGTTTATATTTAGACATTCAAGCAAGGAATGAATATTTTATGTTAGACATACATGGTTCACCCTTTTTTTTTTCTTCTGTCTATAAAATGCAGTTTTTAAGGAGTAATTCAGCTTTGAGTGCTTCTGAAAAGGACGACGTTGTGGATGAGGAGAACTTGTTGGCTTGTGCAGCAATTGAGAGACTTCCAACATATGACAGGTTGAGATCATCTGTATTTGAGGAAGTCAATGGCAATGAGGCCAAACTTTAAACGGGGGCATATTTAGACCTTTTCAAAAAGTTTAGGGGCATATTTGACCCTTTTCCCATATTAAAATGACGTGGAAAATCCATTTGGACATTTAAATAAAAGTAAAATGAGTTGGATATTTCTAGTTGGCCAACTAACGCCCATAAGGGCATATCTGGACCAATAGTTGGACGGCGAGGGTATAAATGGACCAAACTTTAAACGGGGGGCATATTTAGACCTTTTCGAAAAGTTTAGGGGCATATTTGACCCTTTGCCCTAAAATATAAAAAAAAGTACATGGTGTGATCATTTTTCAATTAAAGTAAATTGTTTTAAGATTCCTTGAACTTATAATACATCATTAGTGGATTAGGATAGTAAAACAGAGAAGACCTATATGATAATCTTGTGAAAGGCAAAATCCACCATTATTTGTATTCTTTTAATTTAAATTTAATACAAAGGTGTGCATAAAATAATCCTTTTTTAGCATGGTTATTTTATCATTAAGCAATGCATATTTTGTAAAAATAAAGAAAGAGAATCTGATCACAGATTTTACAAGTACTATGAAGTATGAACCCATACAAAATCTAAAAGGACATTAATATAACTACTCATTTTTTTACAAATTAATAGGAGTAGCATATTTTGGTCAAATTTTTGGAAGGTTAAAAGTGCATATTTAAAAAATGAAGTGTTTGACCTAATTTTTGAGAGTAAAGTTATCTCAAGATGTAAAGAAATGTTTTTTTTCAGAAGTCATAAGAAGAAACAGATTATGTTTTTTCTGAAAAACACTTTTTTCTCAAAACATTTTTAAGGAAATACAATTGAAATACTTCTTAAATTTGATCAAATAATACTTCTGCTCAAAAGTGTGTATTCATTTAATTTGCCAAAAACATACTGATAGTTGTTACCAAAAGTACTTTTCCAAATAAATTAATGTAAAAATTTGACCAAAAAGATTATAAACAAATCTAAATTGTCAACCCTAACTTCTGGGACGTATATTAGAAATTTGGAAACTTCACATAAGCAATTCTCAACTTCAATTTCAAGTGTCTGAAAGTTGACTCTGAAATGATTGAACACTAAAACCTTGATGGAATAGTGAAGCTTCACTTTCAAGTGTCTGAAATGATTGAACACTAAAACCTTGACGGAATAGTGAAGCTTCATAGGTTATATCAATCTGGACATAGGTAGTTTGTTCATCTAGCCTCTCTCAGAGATGATGCCAAGATTGTTGCACTTTTGGTGCAGGTAGAGATTTACCCGGCAAGGGATTTCCCTGCATTAGGACCGTTACAGTTACGATCAACGTTCACCAGGGAGACAGTTTTGAAAGATTAGTTGAATTAACTGAATTTTGGGTTGTTCTATCAAGTAGAGGAAACAGAATGAGGGACAACATCAAGCAATCACATCACTAACAATAAACAATTGGAATATAATCACAAAATGGCTCAACAAAACTTGATTAAAACAGAAAGAACGAAGCATCTTCGTCACTCCAAAGTAAGAGCACCCACATTGAAGGTATCCTGCAGACGCTTGGATACCTCAACCATCCCAGAAAACAGAAGCCCAAACTGCTCCACTGGTTCTTTGAAGCCAGAATAAAATCAAGACTTACCAGATTATAGAGAATCATCTCTGCGGGAACCTTTTTCAGAAATTAAACTACAAGAACAGAAACCAAAAGGTGCAAAGCAAGCATGCTTTTGCCACTCTCTTTCGTACAATTCAGAATTACTGCTGAATTGAGCAAGGGGAAAAACTGACAAACATGTAAAGAAAAGACGACAGCAAGCTGTACTAAGTTTCAAGTTTCATTTATAAATAGGTCACTGATTAAAAAAAACCAGGCTATCCATCTTAAACAACAATTCATACGAAAGGGAAGAAAAAGGTAACATCAGTTCTGCTACGGCTCATTGCCAAATTCAGTATGAGAAAGAAATCTGAAAGTATAAACCTAAGGTAGGTCGGTGATGTATAACTGAACAACATTCAAACTCTTGATGCCTCTTTTCAAATCCCAGGCTTTCGAACGTCCCATTCCATCCTATGACAATCTCCTGTGCAAATTTGCTAGGCAAATGCAAACCTGAAGCAAGAAAGGTTGTTCACATTTCAAACTTCAGTCCAAAAAAAATCTAGTGTGCATGCAGCTTTTGAAATCTAGAAAAATAGGTCTTTACAGATAAATTTCATAGCAAATTAAAAGTATAAAAGATGCTCATACATCTCAAAGAAAAGCACGCACCTCACCAACACTCCTAACTCTTTCTTTTTGCGAATGAAACATCATTTGTAACTCTAGATAGTATACATACAGATATAACCATTTAGTTATACTAGAACCAATATGACGATTCATTAACTGATGGTAATTTTAATACTACTACTCTACCACAAAGAACGTGCAGCCACAAACTTTTTACTCCCTCAGTTTCAATTTGTTTGGTTGTTTTTGACTTGACTATGGAGTTTAGAAAGTAAAGAAGACTTGTGAAACTTGTGGTCCTAAACTAAAGATATGTAGAATGTACCAAAATGTCCTTTAACATTGTGGTTTTAAACATTTCATGAGGAAAGTTGGAATGAAAGAGTTGCCAAGACAAAGGCACTAATAAGGGAAGTAAGACGAAACAAATTGAAACAAAGGGAGTAAATAACAAAAAGTTTCCAGCTAAAAAATTTATGTCTTTGGATGGAAAACAATAATTGCAACTAGTCTGCAAATCTCACTAAAAATCCATGCACTTGACCTAGTTCAATTGCTACAGCCAAACACCAGCAACTACGCATAAACTCTAGTATAATCAATTTACAAGAAAAACAGTTCGTTCAGCAATTAATCTTTCAACGGATGCAATAAACTTGAGATTCAGTAGAGTTGAAGACAAAAGATGATGGGGCAAAAAAAGTCTCCAGAGCAGAGACATGTATATATGCAACACAAAAGTACAACTCCGCATGTCATACATTCATAAAAGAGAAGCCTTGACATATATCACAGAAGAAACATGGCATAGAGGGAGCTTAAATTAGTTCACATCCAACACTCACTTGTCTTAGATTCCACGCCATCAGATTTTAATCCTCATCGCTGTCATAAACAATTGCCATTCTGCGATGAGCAGCTGGAATCTTCCTAGGAGGAGATTCTTCATCTGACTCAATCCCTTTCCGCTTGTGACTTGATGCTGGTTCCCTTAAATTTTGCTTCGGCTCCTGATGAATTTTGAACCACAAAAAAGAAGAAAGCAAGAGAAATGAAGTAAATGACTTTAACAATCAAAATTCAGATAAGTAAATTCATCAAATTGCATGGAACCAGAATCCCAAGTTAATGATTTAGCATGCAAAGAAGTGTTAATCAGCGCAGAACAATTCTTTTAACCATAATAGAGAACTCCAAAAAGAACTCGGGTAGAAAGAATATTTCTGTGATAGATCAACTTTAGTGCAGGTAGGACATAGCATGTTAACGGAGGACATTCTGGTTCAAAAGGTTTGAAATTGTAGAATGATTTCCCTGTAAAGTGCGTAGCCTGCCTCCTGCTGAGGTGTGATTTTTTAAGACTGAGATTGTTAACAAGGTAAAATCCTATTTGAACTACTTGTTGTCAACCAAATTAAAAACTAGAGTGAAACATGTATACCGTCATTGAACGATCAAATTTTACAGGGAGATCCCCTGATTATTGCATTTGATGACTCCAAACAGGACTGACTACCAAATATGGTGGTCATGATCATGTACTCAGAAGAATCAAACTTTAAAATAGAAATTAAAGAAAGAATGCACAGGAGGAGAGTGAAAGATATAGAAGGCAGGAAATGTTTCAAGATCAGTGCCATAAATAATTTCCACCTTCCAGTAAAATCTACAGATGATTGACTTTCTGAAAAGATATCGTTCTTTTTTTTTTACGAAGGTAACAAGTTTGTATATAAATCTTCAGCACTAAGGCTGGGATCCCAAAAATTTACAACACGGAGCTACATACTAATACATACTAATGAGTAGACTAGGCTTAGCAAATATAAAAACAAAAACTATCTCGAGGTCCTATTTCATCTTACAAGGATCCTAAGATGTCTATAATGTCTACAGGATCATCTATATGCTCAGAACTACACCAATAGCATGAAGTGATATATGCAGTTCATTTTAATCCTATGTAAAGGGCTACTGATACTTCAAAACATCTTGAATTCCAAATGGTCCATCTGTTTTTGTCTATACTGCCACTACCATCATTGTTCCAGCTTACTAGAGCCTGACCTTCTCTTTCAAGCATAGTACACCATATGCCCCTGAAGCTAGTGAACAGTTCTCTCCTTTCAAATGATCTCGTTTGTTTTGAAGTTAGATTCCATTTTCTCTTCCATTATGTTTGTGTACCGAAGTATCCCCCTTCTCTCATCATTTGATGTTGCTAATGCTGTCTCAGCATGAAAATAGGAGCACGAAGCACTGGACTTCTGGACTCTTACTTAAAGATAAAATTCATTGAAGAAAACTTCGCTAATCATACTGAAACTATTTGGGAAGAGGGAAGAGTAGAGATTGGGCCAATTTATGTGCTGGTGGGACTGGGGACTGCCTATAATGGCAGTCATTTGCTTAGGTATGCAATCAATGATTTGGAAGTTGAAGAGGGTGGCAAGCAGTGTAAGATATGTGGTAGATAAGGACAAAAGTTAAATTTCGGCAATTTAAAATAGCGCTTCAAATTCTATATTATTGTTGAAGAAGGACTACATTGAACTTGGAGTTCTATGACAAGAGTGATGAGATGGTAAGCACCCTCCACCTCCAACTCTAAGGTTGTGGGCTCGAGTCACCACGTGAGCCAAAAAAAAGTGGGAGCTCCAAGGGAGGGTGTCAGAAAAAAACTTGGAGTTCTGCCTTTCACTTCAAGAACTTTTCGTATACACCGAACTTGACGCATTTTTCATTTTATTTAAACAAAGGAAACTAGAGAGAAAATTGCATAACCACACATTAAACCTAAGTTGCTCAAACTCGGGTGCGGGTGTCCGATAAGGGTGTGGATCTAGAGGCCGGATCCTTTATGATTCGGAGATATGGATCCATGCATGGATACAGGTGCGGTAATGGGTATCCGCCTAAAAATAATTAAAATATCCAAAAAGTAGAGTTATAAAACCTAAACTGTGAGATATTATGTGGAAACTTGAAGAAAAATCATGGAAGAGGAGTGATATTGAATTTTATATATAAAAGGTATTCAATCTTTTTAAATTTCATCTTAGCTTTTGTATTGATTATAGAAATCATTAAAACTATCCAAACTTTCCCCATCGATTTTGGTCGAAGTACCCAAAATCGATTGACCAAATCCGACACGACACCCACACGCACACCCATGTCGTGTGACACGGATGTGACACCAAAAGTGAAGAGTCTGAGCGACTCAGCATCAAACTACCTAAATACCTAAAACTTTTTGAAAATCCATACAACCAGCCCGAAGTTGGAATCCATTAAAAGTAAGCAGTGAACCCAAGTAGCCATGTCAAAAAACATGAGCTCAACTATTTCAAAAATCAATATAGCCTTCACGTAACACCCCTCATTTCATCCATTTATTTTAAGTCTTCACATTTTTTTCTTAATCGTACATTATGTATAAGCCATTCTGATTTATCTTTTCAAATAACTACGCATTGCATATGACGACCTCACTAACTTCTCCAAAATGGAAATTTGCACCTGCAACCCGCAATAGTTTACTCTTGTTTACTATTGTGTCATTCTTTGTCGAGGGTCCATCGTAAACAGCCTTTGTATCGCTACAAGGTTTGTGTACACTACACCCTCTCCAGGCCCACTTGTGGGATTACACTAGGTATGTTCTTGTTGTACTATTGTGTCATCTAGCATTTCAAAACCTAGAAATATGGAGTGGAATCCCATCTATTTCTATGTGCATGCTATTATATTTTGATCTCTACTAGTCCTACAAAATCCAATTACTTTTTCATGAATATAAATTCAACCAGCATAGGAAGAGTAATAACCTTAGGAAAATGTGACCTTGAATCAAAAGCATGTAATTTTAGAAAGAGTTGCATTGCTTAAGAACAACCCTTAGGGCCTCGATGCATGGGACAAGCTACCGTAAGAAAATGAAACACCGGGAACACGAAACACCTAATGAGATATCCATATCTCGTAAGTGATTAAACGGATCGCACTCATCATCCAATATTCTTCTTCTCTTGGTATAAATATGTCAACCATTAACCAATAAAAAGATATTGCCAAAAAAAAGGAATAACACTTTTTTTTAAATTAACAAGGAATAACACTTTAATTTCCATCAAGAGAACATTTATTGTTGTCGAATAATCAGGCAACTTAGATGCATTAAAAAAAATTATTTTGCTTATGCGAGGTAGGCACTTTAGTTTCAACCCTAAAGCACTAGAGAACCATTTTTTGCTGCTATTGAAATGAGACCTAGGCGGAAACTACTAATACTGCATTTTTTTCATGTTTTCCTTTGTATTGTACTCTTCTGAACTTATTTAACATAATGACCTTTGCCTGAAATTTTAGTGTTTAGAAAGAGTTCTCTTCATGAGAAATGTTGATATATGGATTATGTCCGCCTATTACTTTAAATAAACCTCGTGATTTAATTTCTCTTTCTAGCCACATCCACGGTCAATGAATCAAACCATTTGTCTTTGAGACCATATGGTAATGTACCCCACATTTCCATGAAACAATGACCGCCAAAATTGCTACAGCAGCAAAGAAACAATTATTAAGTATCAAGTTGCATAATTGCTTCAAAAGTTGATCTTTTTTCCATTAAAATCATAGGTCCAATAAGGTAGAGTGAACAGTTGGAATCTTTTACGGTGCATCTTTGATGCAAATCTTCTTAGTCCATAATAGCTCTACATACCAATTCTACACATCTAAGCCTCGATTCAAACTAATCTCGAGTCGGATGCATAAGTCCTTTATATCAATCTCGTCCCTTCAAGCCTTATTAAGAGGATTCATAATAGTCAAAGTTTTTCAAAACTAGTTGTCCACGTACCGCCAAGGTCTATCGGAAATGACCTCTCTACCTTGCAAAAGCATGGGAATAAGGCATGCGCCTCTGCATACACCCCACCTTCCCTAGACCCCACTTGTGGGATCACGCCGGATTTGTGTTGTTGTGGTTGTTCACATACCAAAATCATCTTTATATGGCTTCGGACCAAAAAAACTTTGCAAAGCTCACGTTGGTAGAATTAGTCCACATATACATATATATATATATATACATATATATATATATATATATATATATATATATATATATATATATATATACATATATATATATATATATATATATATATATATATATATATATACATCCTTTTCTAACCTTAAGGGATCGACGAACAATAAATACCAAAGCGATCAATGATATAATTGTAAAGCCCCATTTTGGGAGGCGCTGCATCTTGGAGACGTATAGTGTGTATACAAACACTTAATCAGAAGTTTGATACGGTTAGTTTTCTTTTAACATTAAAAGTAACATCCGAGCCAACTTGTGCATGTCACGACTAATTTGCCGATTACCAGCTAACTCCAATCAATACATGTATCGAGTTACTTTACTCACTAAGGCTAGGACATACGGAAAGATACCCTTGGAATCTACTCTGATTCTATATTGTTCGTCAGAAAAATGAACTTCAACCAGAAGTTCATAGGTTAAATTAGCAAGGCAAGTTGTTCATCAGAAATATTTTCTAAGTTTTAGGAACAAAAACTCGAATTCACAACGAGAATTTCTTCCAAAGACTCTACCAACAAAAATTGCCTTTTCAAAAAATTTAACACTTGAATAAGTGTTTTTATACTAAAAGCACTTATCATCATTAAATCAAATCTAATAAAAATATTAGTATTTTCAAAGATTTGAACACTAGATGAATAAGCTAAATAAGGTAACTATCCTTTTGAAATCCAAGCTGGCAGCTTTGTAGCTTTTGTCACGCTCCTAGATATTTAATTTAATACGACATAACAGGTTTCACATTTCGAACAATCCTATCTACAAACTATTACACAGCCAGAACCACAGAAAAACCAGATATAGCAGTTGATAGCTTGTAGTGCCACCAAGTTGCGGCAAAAATGTAAGGGACAGGGATATGGTCATATGGCAAGCAGCCCATGTGGTCTTGAAAGTCTCACCGACATATTTAGCAATCATTAAGGTCTTACTCAGCAAGTCCAGCTGAGAAAGCCTTACCCTGACCAACATGTTTATAAAATTATCCTCAAACAAATTACTGAGCAGAGAACATCTGACACAGTCTTCCCAGGAAAATGGCATGCAGAGTCGAACAATACAGAAATCTTGTTGAACCATCTCACTAACCAATATGAGAAGGCCTATGTTTCTAGAAAGTTTACAACAGTACTGGGACAAGAGTTTAAAACAGGCAGATTAAGAAATACCAAACAAAAGTATGGAACTTCCCAGTAAAAGTTTAAGCTTCTCACAGTTACCTAATAATTAAATGCAACACATGATCAAGAAGATTCAGATGGTTTATAACTAGAATATGAAGAACAGCTTCCTACCTCCTCCTGTTCCGACTCTTCATCATATGCTTCTTCCTCCTCACCCTGATCACGCTCTTGTTCTTCTTCATATTCCGGCTCCTCCTGGACAGCCCTTCTACGTGGTGGAGACCTCTCTTCGTCCTCTTCTTCCTCTTCGGTTTCATACTCAGACTCCTCCTTCTCGCTGTCATCAAAATCAACAGGGCGTCGAGAATGCTTTGGAGCAGGCAATGATGTTTGCCTAGGAATATCTTTCTGAAAAAGGGGAGAATCTTCATGTTAGCTGATAAAGTAGCAAAAAATAACAAGAAATTTCTTTGATTCCACTTGACTTCTGCACCTTCTTTGCATTAATGATTCGTTTCTCAGCTTGAGCTTCCATTTCTAAGTCTTCATCAAAGCGACGGCGAGCAGCAGACCGTCGAGAGTCATAGTAATCAGTATCCTCTTCCTGATAATGGGAGAAAATTCCAATAGGCAGATAGGATAATCAGAGTGGCAACTTTTTCTTATCGAATGCTGAGTAGTTCAACTAATGTCTTCCACAAGGCAACACTTAAATAAACATTAAAACGTGTTGAACAGATAATTCACCCACTTCAGAGCAAGCAGGGATCAGGAGGTTTCAATATATCATGCCACTGAATGATGCTTTCCTACAATATTCATGACAAATGAAAAAATATATATCTAACCTCCTCAGGCCCATCCTCCAAGAAACCAGGAGAGAGTTGGCGCTCCCTACGTAACGTAGGCATGTATTTGCGGCTGACCTTCTCCTTTTTCCGATTGAGGAGTACACCTGCCCTGATTGTTTGGCTTTCAGCCTTCATAGACAAAAAGAAAGTCAGAGTCAACTTACCAGCTACAACGTACCAAGAGCAAAATAAAATCCATTACTCATCAATTTTACCTTCTCCTTTTGCTCTTTCTCCCTCTCAGGGTCAATGTCGGTGAAACAGTTCTTCACTTTGTAAACTTTCTTATGACGTGAATCAACAAGGGCAGTCAATAAACGGTGCGAGTTTGATGTCAATGATGAAGGCATAAACCTCATCTTGTTTAAAATTCTCCCTTGTGATTGTAGTATTCCCTGCGAGTTAGGTGTTTATGATAAGAATCACAATGCAATAAAGTACATAGACTATAGGTATTGAGATAAGAAAAATTTAATAGTATTCAATAATAAGAGGGAGACATGCAGCCTAACTTTTGCAAAAGGGATAAAGATCACAGGTTGAGGGAGGAAACTGGCGAACTGTCTGAAAAGTTGAAGGGAAAGGAGTCTTCAGGTGGCAAGGAAAGATAAACACAATGTAGGGACAGATTAAGAGGGGAATTCACATGTGTTCAAGGTGTTTTTTGTGTAAGGAGACTGCCAAGAAAGTCAACAACTTATTTCTTCATTGCAAGTCCGCAGGCAGGTTATGGAGTATTATTTTGAACCTTTAGGGGTCGTTTGGTAGAGTGTATAAGAATAATGCAAAATAAGATGCATTAGTAATGCTTGCATTAGTAGTGCTTGCATTAGTAATGCCTGCATTAGTTATGCAAGCATTATTTCTTATACATTGTTTGGTTTGATGTACTAAAAATAACAAAACTTGCATAATTTCTATTAAAAACATACATGTTTACAAAAATATCCTTCACACTTTATTATTTGTACACATCATTTGCAACAAAGTTATTTGTTAAACATCAGAAACTATTCCTTTGCTAAAACATCATTAACTCTTCATTCTTTTTTTTTTCAAAAATAATATTAACTAATTATACTATTGCGTTAAAATATTTTTTTGAAAAATTGGCAAACAATTTCTTTTGTCTACATTGAAAATAAAGCATTTAGGTTGTCAGAAAATACTAATAACATACAGGAAAGTGATGCAATCAACTCAAGAAAAAGAGAGTAATTTACTTTTTTCACATCTAATTATTACTTGACTATTAAGATAAATCAACTAAGATCAGATTCTTTTAAAACAAAAAAAATTCTACCTTAATTTTTTATTCATATTTTAAGGATGAATTTATGTACTACTAATTAAGAAAATAACGGAGGTGTAAAAAGAATAAGTGTTATTTTTTTGAGTTAATAAGTTGGGGTGAGGCAGTGGGTTACTTAAAAATTTTCTACCGTCACAACAATAAATTTTTTAATTAAATTATATTAATTTTTTTTTAAAAAAAAATTAGTTAAGAGGCCATAAAATCTATTAAGACACCAACAATTAAAAGATAATGAAAAGCAAATCAAAATTTATGACAAAAAAATGAAAAAGACTTTAAGGGTAGTTTTGTAATTATTAAATCTAATGCAAGTGTTAAAATGCTATGTATTACTAATACCTAGAATTCCTTGGTATTAGTAATACACAACTTAATACACAATAGAGTGTATAACTAATGCTTGCATTAGTTATACATGGTATGAAAAAGTGTACCAAACAAAGTATTGCTAATACACACATCTAATGCATGCATTATATTTTTAATACACTCTACCAAACGACCCCTTAAAGACTAACATGGTTCATGCCAGTCAAGGTTTCTGAACTTCTGAGAAGCTGGGATGAAGTAGGATTAATAGCTAAAAATAGGTGTAGTGGAAACTCATCCCAGCATGCATGTGGTGGACAATGTGGAAGGAGAGGAACAATAGATGCTATGAAGGTGTAGAAAATGAAGTGCAGAAGATCAAGCTTAAATTTATCTTGCTGCTCTGTTTTTGGTGTAACCAGTTATACTCTTCATGATTCTGTGTCTATTATTGATGTACTTGATTCATTATAGACAGGCACAGAAGCATTCTAGAGTCCATTTTGTAAATATGGTTACAGCACTACCTAAAGTACTGTTCTGGATACAATACAAAGTTATTGTTTGTTAAAAAAAATTGTCTGCTGATTTGAAGAAAGGACCACTATTTTCCCAGAAATTTCTCAGCCAAAGTAACTAGGATTTTGCATCATATATGACAATAGACATGAGATTTCACCTTTCCATGTCTAAGAAACAGGTGTGAATGATCTTGCTGCGCATCTTGGGTAGATATGTCCAGAACTTCATTTCCAATCATTAATTGCACACTGCCATCAGACCATTCCACAAAGCGAGCATTGCTTTCTACCTACATACAGAAACAGACATTCAGTCAGTAGCAAGAAATGCTAAATGAATCAGAAATTTTCTTGATCTGTGAATCCAAACTCACATAAATATTAAAGTGTTATCAAAGTATGATCAATGATAAATAACTAACAAGCAGTCCACCTTGTAGAGTTATATAGACATGCAAGTATCTGTTTCTACTTTCTATATCAGTCTCTATGACCAATACACAATGTTTCCTTTAAGACATAATCCTTACTCTTTTTTTGCTGAAGGGGGATTTTACTTGTCATAGCATGGTCCAGCTTTGAAAGCTTTAGCTCCAACATAGACATCAACGCTATTTGACCAGCCACCGAATACATTAAAGTCAAGATAACCTATTAGCTTTTTGTAAGAAAGACTAGAAACATAACCTATTATTGTACCTCCTCGTTTTCTTGATTTCATGTTCATTTGATGTTACCTAACCTATTATTGTACCTCCTCATTTTCTTGATTTCATGTTTATTTGATGTTACCTTATGCCTTTTGTTTCTTCTTTTTTCCCTTTTGTGCTTGTCACATTATTTATCTTTCCTTTCACTAAGATTTTTTTTATAATTGTGATTCTTAGTCAGCTTGCAAGCACCTTGACTAATTCCACGGGTACTTGCTACTCATAACTCTTCCCCCAGGGCTTGGACAGATGTGAACCGCGAAAAGATCATGCTTCAGTTGGGATTGCGTTTTGAACTCGAGAACCCCTTTCAAAACCCACTTCTTTGACCACTAGGACACACTCTCGGATTTTTCATTCCATTAACATTTTGATAATTTTAATTATTAGGTGGAATTAACACTTCAGAACAACAAAAGTTCCATTTCTTGTAAAATAAGAGAAGTCTCCTAGCATCATCAGACAACCCATGCCGTAGAGCTCAACTTATACTGATAAGCACGCAACTTAAACAAGTGTAAAATTCACTTACAATTGTTGTGCCATAGAGCTCAACTTACACTGATGAATCAAGATGAGATGATTTTATGATCCATCCCCAAGCATATATGTATAAACGAGTTTATTCAAAATTCACTTGCAGTTTTCTTTTTGGAGAAATATAATTCACTTACAGTTGTCGTGCCATCAGGCTTCCTAACTTTCCTCCATCGAACAATGTTGTTAACTAAGCTGAGGCGCTTCTTGGATCCAGATTCATCAGTCACGAAAGCATCTTCTTCAACGTATGTCTCTGGATCAAAGGGCTTGGGATCAATGCCCATTATGTTAGAAACCTTGATCATGCTCATCTGCATCATAAGAAAGTGAACAAGTAAAAAGTTCAGGATTAAGCACCCAATGATATTTTTCAATCATTAAGGTTCGGGTACATAAAAAGTCGGAAACTATAATGACAAACATGAATGAAGTTTTAAATATATGACAACTCCACATGAGCAATAGCATCATGTGGACCAATTGAATTTGCTAGTATAAAAAGAAATAACTGGACACAGTTTAGTCTGATTGGAAGTTTTCTCCAATAGAAGCTTAAAATCTATCCAAGGTTTTCACAGCGGATAAGACATAATATGACCACCTTGGATTTAAAGAATCCATGTTAGAAATTGGACAACTCAGCTGCAAACTAAGCAACCGGGGGGGTGACTCGAAAATATTTCGGAATTACATCAGTAGAAACATGAAAGAGTACTGACGTTGTCTGAATAAGTTGGTGGTGGACGCAATGGGATCTCCAGCTCTAATGGGGGCCCAACTGGTTTTTCCTTAGTTTTAGATTCCACACGCTCTTCTTCAGACTCGTATCCACCATCATCTTCAGGTATTATATCTTCTTGCTGCAATTTGCCGTAGCTAGTTTCTTCATCCATTATCTGCAATGAAAAATATTTTAAATCCCTAAGTGAACCAAACGACTACTAAAGTTGAAATGTGTAGCACTTGTACAAACATTTTGCTCCTCGTCAATTTTATTCTGAACGACATAATCAGCCTCTTCTTCATCCTCTGAATCCCCAAACACATCACGAATCTCCGGAGCAGAGGATAAGTGAGCCTCATCTTTCTCTTCCCCAGGAGATCTACTGCAAAACAGAAGATCACAGTGATAAAAAAAAATTGGATGCTAAAAAACAACATCAGAGAAGAATTCCATTTTCCAAGATGAGAAATCGAAATTCCACCAACCAACTTATGCAACCAAACCTTTTATAATATGTTTTTTGCTATTGTCCACATGCTATTTGATATCAAATGATATGAAGATTTTACAACAAATAAACCCTAGCAGAATCAGCAATTAGCAGTTGCAATAGGACTCGTGAGCTGATTATGAGAATACCACAACATAAATCTACATTCTCCCTGAGCAAAAACATCAGGAGGAAGGGGGGGAGATAGTAGAGACAGGAAGGAACAGCAATACCTTGGACTTCTTGCTTGATTTACTTCCTCGTCTTCATTCTCACCATAGCGGTTTTCCTCAGATCTTTCTGACTCACTGTCAATTACATCCCGTCTCCTACTAGTCACTACTCTTTGACCATATTCTTCTTTTTCATCACTCTCTGACTCTCTTCCTTCACTTTGTGCCCTCTGATCACCAACCTCTATTTCCTGAGAACTCTGATCTCTTTCACCCTCACTCTCTCCATGCCCAGGATCAACTTCTTGCATTTCACCTTCACTCTCCATCTCAGCTTCCCCTTGGCCTTCTACTTCACCTTCACCATCACCATCTCCTTCACCTTCACCATCATCATCACCTTCACCTTCACCTTCATCATCACCTTCACCTTCACCTTCACCTTCACCTTCACCTTCAATATCAACTTCTCCTTCCCCTTCGCCTTCTCCTTCGCCTTCGGGATCCAAGCCTCCATCCCCGTCATCCTGAAGAAGAAAAAAGTAGCAAGGAACAGTTTCAAAGTCCAAACGTTATGTAATCAAACACAGAGAAGAATGAAAAATGTAAATTCCAATTCCAAGAAGCAAAGGTAACATTGACTGGAATTATGAAGCTTTTACTTTGTTTGACCAAGACATAAACACATGAGGGCATGTTAGATATCTTCAAGTAATGTCATCAAGTAGAGGGCTGAAACAATCGAAGAAAACTATAGTACTATGGCCCAACAAATCTTCATACACTACATCTATAAATAACAGCAATAAGCAATAAGACTGCGCATCACAGATTATCATCCACTATTCCAACCATCTGTACAAAATGTATATACCGACAACTATAGGAAAAGCATCCCCTAATTCTTGTTTTCCAAATAGGATTCAACTTTTACAAATTCATTCAATAGGAAATTCAAAGCTAATACTATAAATAGTGTCTCTTTCATCATTCATTCAGCTAACATGCCATAGAACAAGTAAGTTTGTTCAAACCACTGAACTGGCTACACACATTCAAGATTATTCAAGATTCCTTTTCTTGATTTTTTTTTCCCTTCATGCAGCAGTACTAAATTGCACTAAACCTGTTCATTTATCCCTTCTAAATCATTCTTGTACCCTTAAAACCGTACCTTATATATAACCAATTAGGGCCAAGTTCAAAAAATTCAGCAGAAAATCAAACAAAAACATATAACATTCATTCACCGACTAAAAACTCAACAAGAAAACAACTCGATTAATCAAAAACATCGAAATTCAGATTTTTTAAAAAGATCGAACAGATTATTCAAGATTCCTTTTCTTGATTTTTTTTCCTTCACATTAGTACTAAATTGGAGTAAAGCCCTTCTAAAATCATTCTTGTACCCTTAGAACCAATAAACATACCTGATATATCACCAACCAATTAGGGCCAAGTTCAAAAATTCAGCAGAAAATCAAACAAAAACATATAGCATTCATTCACCGACTAAAAGTTCAACAAGAAAACAACTCGATTAATCATAAAACATCGAAATTCAGATTAAAAAAAGAAAAAAATCGAACCGAAGGCTGACGATTGGATTCATGTTCGGATTCAACCTCCTCTTCTTCTTCCTCCTCCTCTTCCGATTGGTCACCGAACAGGTTTTGCATCATCTGATGCCTCTTCTTCTCTTCACCCACCATGGCTCCTCTTTGCTTTCTCTCTTCAACTCGCTGCTTTTTTTAGCCTTTTTTCCTTGAGTTTCTGAACACTGTTTTGTAACGCCTCTCACAAACTGTGTGAAGCTGAGTAATATCACACCTGTATTAGAAGGTTTCACTAAACTAACTGACGGTCACATATAAAACATGACAGACCAATGATAAATTTAAGAAAATATAAAATAATTAGTTTTTTTTCAATTTTTATTTGCTTGTTTTTTTATATATTTGTTACAAGCGGTGACCCATTGCGTAGTTTTCACACGTAGCATCTTAAGCGGTGACGGAGATTGTCTGCGAGCGAAACAAACTGTGGGTCCCCATTTGTAATCTGAGTTGGATTTATTCACAACAAAGTCAAAAATGTTTTCAAACTTATTTTGGGCTTTAGTTCTTTTAAGGAAAAGTCTTAAATGTCCTTAGGGATCGTTTAGTAAAATGCATTACAAAAATAATATATACATTAATTTTATGTGGTATTTTCTTTCAATTTATAATTTTACCGAAACAATTAGTTTTCAAAATCTTATTTTTACTATATTTGTGAAAGATATTTTGTAAACGAATAATACGACTATTAGTAAATTGTATTTGTGTATAAAAATGATATATTCATATTAAGGGTGTGATACAATACTCAAATATAATGTCAATATTTTTTCGTTTCTGTATCACATAATATTGATAAAGATTGTATTTGTGTATTTATTTTAGGGTGTGATACAACATTCATCTGTATATTTATGTTTTAATTTCAAAGCTAAATGTGTATATGTGTGAGAGATTAAGAGAGATAGGTGAGCCAAATTTGGAAAGATGGATAGAAAATTATGTATATTTATATTTGTAACAATATATCTCTAATTCAATTGAGGTACAAGTTGTATTTGATATACAACTTGCTTGCCTCTTTACTATGTCTCTCTCAATCTCGCTCACTTTACCCTTTTTAAAAACTATTGCCATTAAATATAATTCGGGAAACTATAGAATTGTTCATAATTATGTTCTAAACTATACGTGTTTAAGAAAATTCAGTTTTCAATTAAATCAAATAGAGCATAATGTATAAATCATTCATAATTTTAATGTTAATAGTTGGAACAATTGTGATTTACTCGTTCATGCTTTATTATGTATAAAAATTATAATGACTTTTATAAGAACAAAATTATTTTGATAATGTAAATTTTTTTAGAGTAAAATAAAGTCAAACATTCATATATTTAGATTTTAAAAAATAATATTTTTTAATAAATTTACTAGTATGAGAAACATGATTTTTAAGAGCATATTCTTGTCAATAAAAGTTCACTTTTTTTTTTTAATAAGAAAGATAGTATTCATATTATATTAGCCAAAAGGTACGTGAGAGAATTGAATTGTTGTAATAACAAACAACTTTGTTGACGCTAGATCTAAGTTATTCTCATGACTTTTATTGTTATGTTACTTTTTGCTTTTAATTGTTACAAAATTAATATTGATATTGTAGTTAAAAATGATAATTGTTGAAAAAAAATATTAATTGAGTAATATTTTCATAACCTACTTCTTATACTTAACAAAAATACGAGGATGTGCAGAGTTTTCAAAATTGCTCCCATCAGTTATGGCTAAAAACTGAGCTAGATGATCAATGACCTTGTTTTGCTCTCGGTACAATCTTTTAGGAAAAAATATGTGATTAGACAAAGTTTATTATTATGATCATTATTATTATCTATATTTCAAAAAAATTATATATCTTATCACTAATTAAGAGTTTCTTACGTGATCTTACACTTACAATTTTTGCTATCAGATATACAAAATTAGGGAGAGAGGCGAGGGAGGGAGGTGAGCGAGATTCGTATATATCTCAAATACATGTAAATCACACAGAATGCATGTATATGTATGTATTTGAGTCAATTGGTATGTATTTAGGATACCAGATGCATAGTAGAGAGGCGAAAGAGGTGATGGAGATATGTTATGTATCTCAATACATGTGAATCCAATTTAATATATTATATCTACAAAAAATGAAACCTAAATTTGACCATATGAATCTGAGATAAATGTAGTTGAATGTATCTGGAGTCATCAAAATCTAGTAAAATACCTAACATTACAAACTAAAGTATCACGCCCCAATTCTAGAGAGGTGCAACGGGTATCCAGTGCCTCACCGGACTAAGCATACCAGAATAACTGATATAATTATGGGAAACTTTTCAAAATGTCAATATTTTAACATTTAAGAGGGCTCATTAGCAACACTTTCAATATTTAGTAAAAATATCAAACTTTTAATTTGTTATGTATCTTTATTTATATTTTTATTATTTGTTTTTATTTAAAGAATATTTAATAACAAAAGGGAGAAAATCAAGGAGAGAATATTTTAAAAAAAGGTAAAGATCACTTAATTTTCTCATCAGTTACATTTTCAAATAAAACTCAAACTTTGTTCTTTTTTTTCTCTCTAGAATCTTAACTTTTTATTATTATTTTGTATTCATTCCAATAGGTATACAAATGAATCTATAGTTATTTAAAAAAAAAATTGTATTCATATATTTTTTTCATGTATATTTATTTGTTTCTTCTCAAATCTTGTATTTCGTATTCATTTCAATATGTATTTTATTTGTATTTCTATTTATTCTACTTTTTATTTAGAATATTGTATAATAATATATAAAATACAAAAAAATAGTATGATGAAAAAGTGAGATAATATTTTTTAGAAAAGGAACATATCACTTAAAAATCATTTACAATTTCAAAAAAAATTCCTTTTCATTCTATTAGATCAACTTTCCTTTATTATGTTTTCATTATAATTGTATAACAATATTTTTTACATTTTATGTGCTCTCTTTACCATTCAAATTAAAATTGATTTTTTTTCTTTCAAACTACAAATTATACTTCGGTGATCAAAATTGTATTACTTGATTGTCATATATATATATACACGTATCTCAATATATACGAATGTAATTAATGAAAAGGTACAAAATTTTGGGGGGAAATAGCATACTTGATGGAAATAATAAATCTGTTGAGGAAGATATAATATTATAAAAAAAAAATACAAATATTGACTATGAAAGAAATAAGAATACAAGATTCTGAAAAATAGATAGCATACATAGTAAAACAATATAATCAAGATACAATATTCTAAAAATATATAAATTAACTGTTGAAAAACAGGATACATATATGTTTAAGAAATACAAACTCATATGAGATAGCATACATAGTGAAAATGATATAATCAGAATGCAATATTCTAAAAAAATATAAATTGAATGTTAAAAGATAGGATACATTTATGCTTAAGAAATACAAATTCATATGAGATACATATTTGAATGACTACAAATACAAAAGAAATACAATGTTCTTAATAAAAATACAAATGATGAGTAAAAAAAAATTGACAAACAAAATTAATATGAATATTATTTTGATATGAATACAATTTGGCAACCTTCTTCTTTGACTCTCTCTTTCTTCTTCATCTGCTATGTTCCTTTTTTTCAATTCTTTTCACCAAATTCAAATCTGAATCTGTGTTTATTTGTGAATTAATAAACTTATAAGCAAAATTCGAAATTATTAAATATGAATATACAAAAAAATCAAACAATATATTATGTATGAATGCTTATGTGGATTACTACAAATTACAATCTACTAAATCTCAAATATGAAAACAAAATCATAAAAAACAGTGTTTCAAATACTAAAATTTCGAAATGCATAAATATTCGATGAGTATGTTAACAAATTCATATAAAAATCAAAAAAATGACGAAAACTCTATAATACATACAATCCAAAATTCAATATAATTTTTTATTTCAAAAATAAAATCTCAAGAAATCTCACAAAATAAATGATGATTTCGAAAATACCTTTATGTATTGTAAGATTTCTTGAATTAGTCGATAGATCTGAACAAATTGGCATGAACTTGAATAATTAGTTCTTCTTCAACAATGAGAAAGAGAATAATGATGAAAATGGTAAAAGAGAAAAAAAATAGAAAATCTTAAAGATGAAAATAATTTAATGGTATTAAAGTTTAGAAGAAGTCTAAATGGATAGTGAATATATTTAATGTTGGACTGTTTTGAGAAATAAAAGAAAAGACAAATAATAGTATTTGGATACAAATTATTTTTAAAATATTGATATTTTGACATTTTAAATAAATATTTTAAAATGTAGATATTTTTACTAATTAAGTTAAGAATTGTGACTAGTTTACTAATTTTTCCTATTTTAAAATGTAGATATTTTTACTAATTAAGTTAAGAATTTGACTAGTTTACTAATTTTTCCTATAATTATACTCTTAAATTACTTTGGGCCAATAAGGCCAACATATGAGCACATATGCCCAACTAATTATGAAGGTTGGGCGGGAATATGCTTGAAAATCAGCCTAACATGACTTAAACAAAAGATCGAAAGGGCCAAAACAAAGAATGTAAGTTAACCGTAAGGTTGATATGGACATCAAAACATACACATATGTACGACATGTTTACAAGCCTCTAAAAAGTATCTTATGTATCATATAGTTGAGACAGGGGCCCGATCTACCCATCACATACATATAAATTACAATTTTACGCCATAGATTTAGGAGCTCCTGAAGAAATGAAACTTATCAATAAAATGTAGAATGTGACACATCTAAACCTCTATTTGAACCTGCAATATGAAATGCAGTGCCCCAGATAATAGGGCGTCAGTACAAACAACATGTACCAGTATGTGAGGCATTAAATAACAGATAATAATAGTCATATTGAAACCTGTAGACCCAATTGAACATATAACTCGTACAAGGATCTTTCTTAACGTCATATACATAATAACTTGAAATTTATGGGATAAATGTCTCTTTATCCCACGAGCATCGCTATGGACTCAAATGATTCTATGTAATAAGTGGGGCATCGTCAAGGGCCAAAATTAATACAACAAATGTGCATCATTACGGGCTCAATATAATACAACAAATGTGCATTGATAATGGCCCAATATAATACGACAAATGTGCATCGTCAATGACCCATAATTATAAGGAAAATGGACAAAAATCTCACCTTTAAGTTCTCTTATTACTATTATCCTCTATTAGTTTTATAAATCTCCAAAATCCCTCATTTTCATGCATTAGATTATTGTATCAGCGCATCAAATTAATGTATCTCGCGCATCAAATTAGTGTATCATGTATAAAATGTACATCAGCTTAGTGTTTCATGTATACAATGTAATGTATCTTACTTAACGATTAAAGTATCTCGCACATCAAATTAATGTATCAGCGCTTATATTATTGTATCAGTTTGAGGAATTTCTGTAATTATAAACTTATAAGAGACAAATGGTAATTTTACCTTAAAAGTATGTGATTTCTGTCATTTTCCCAATGTCACCAAGCTCCCTTTAATCACAACATTTATATTTAATTTACCAAGTAACTCATTTGCATACTTTACAAGGAAATAATTCAAGACCCTAGTCACTTTCGGATAATATACTTTAGATTGAACTACTATAAATAGATGAAAGACGGTCATGAACAAAGACTCGACAACTCTTACGTAACTTTTCTGGTTTAACTTTTTTTAATTAGCTTCTCGACACCAACTTTAGGAAGATTAAATCTTAATTTAATTCAAATATGTATCTGTACATAATTATTTTAGATATCAACAAGATGTTTACAATCAAAATACTGCTTACTCGTTGATTCTGAATATAGAGTACATACAACACCATGTCTCCTATGCTCTCTCTCAATACCTGTCGTTGAGAAGAAAATATGTACGTCAAATCAAAATCAAGAAGGTCATTACATACCTTCAGGTCAGTTAAATTGACAACACGATAAACCTTACCAGTTACAACACTTTAATCTAAACAACAAGAAAACTCACGTTAAACTAAATGATTACCAGTACATAATTAATCGATCAAAAAACTTGGTTCCTAACTAACAACTCAACACTTCAAAGCACTTATGCTTCTCTTCTAGTTGATTATCAACAACAACCCAAGCTATACAAATTATTCCCCAAACTTTCGGCCACAACAACATTCAATAAACCCCTTAAAAAAGCCTAACTTCATTTAACAATTCAAATACGATTTTTCTTCGTCTAATCGTATATTTTAGATTACATAGCTTAACTATCACTTTAATTCACTCAACTAAATATGAAGAGTGAATAATTACCTCAAAATAACAATAAGACCCCGTATAAACGAGACTCGTTCTCCTGAAAGTTCTCTCATTCCACAAGCAAAAATGAGGGAACATGTAACACAACCTCTACAAACATTCTAGCTGGGAATCTCCTCAAAATCTTATAGTTTTTTTTGTATTTGATTGAAGGGAACTCTTAGAGAAAGTCTAGAATTTTTTTTGTATTCTGAATTGAGCCATAAAAAGAAGAAGTTAAAATGAAGCTGAAATGTAATATATATCAAACATAATTTCTACCGACTTATGGGGCCATCATAGTCTTACTAAAATACAAGTATCAACAATCGGTTAATGCATTGAAAATCGAACTAGTAAACCTTCAATTTGGTATGTTGTAGATTTTTTAACTATTTGCAGACTGAGAGATGCTTGTTTAAAGATAGACACTATATGAAACTGTGTTGAAACACTTTTTCATGAAGAACCTCTAACTCAAACTTTTGTGTTAAGTCTTTCCTTGTCCTATAACTTGGTTCTTACACTTCAAATACTTTTATATACATTTCTTAAGAAAATGATGATTTATATCCTCGTTTTCAATTTTTTTACGTCAACTTAGCAACACATGGATGTACTAGTAGTTACGTTGTTACATAAAGTGTGTCTAAATAATTAGCTACTAAATTAGTCGGATGTATTTTTATTTATCTCCTAATAGTCTATTGATTGAAAAAGATATTTGCAATCATTAATTATGTTTATAATATGGGAAAAGGCTCAAATATGCCATCGAACTTTCAGAAAAGGCTCATTTATGCCATCAGTTAAAAGTTTGGCTCATTTATGCCATTACCGTTAAAGAAAAGGCTCATTCATGCCATTATTTTTTAACGGTGGTTTTGCAAAACCATTTTTGACACGTGGCCAATTATAATTTGGCCACGTCATCAATTTTTTTAATAAAAAAATCATAATTCTGAAGAAAAAAAATGACTTATTTTATTTTTTATTTTATTTATTAAATAAAATTGATGACATGGCCGAATTATAATTGGCCACGTCATCAATTTTTTTTTTTAAATAATTAAAATTCTGAATAATTGGCCACGTCATCAGTTTTTTTAATAAAAAAATATTAAAATTCTGAATAAAAATTGAATTATTATTTTTTTGATTAAAAAAATTGATGACGTGGTCGAGTTATAATTGGTCACGTGTCAAAATGGTTTTGCAAAACCACCGTTAAAAAATAATGGCATGAATGAGCCTTTTCTTTAACGGTAATGGCATAAATGAGCCAAACTTTTAACTGATGGCATAAATGAGCCTTTTCTGAAAGTTCGATGGCATATTTGAGCCTTTTCCCTTATAATATTGATGATATCCACTAATAGTATAACTATATTTTTAGCATCAAGATTAATGTGCACATTTGACCAGTATTGCTGATGCGTAAACTTCAAATTTTGAAAAAGAATATCAAATGTTAATTTAATGTCTATTGTACGTATATAATTCTTTATCCATTGTTTATTGGAAATGCTTATAATTTATCTTATACTATATTTTTTCCCTTTTGATCTTATTTTTTTTTGTCATTTTTCAAATTATAATCATTTATCAAAGAAATTTCTATATGTTTCTCTGGATTATTTTTTTGAAAACAATTAATTTCACGATAATAATTCTACAACACTAATTGACAAATGACCTCAATATTTGATTGAAGATACATGAGAGAGTATGCTATGATTCAAAGTTCTACGAATACGTTACGCGGTGAATGAGGTAAGAAGTTTTCTAGGTGGTCCAGATGGTGAAGTTTCAAATTTATAAGTTAAAAAATAATCTTGTTTGGTTGGAAACAAGTTATCCTACGATAAATTATCTTGAGATTAGTTATCTTGGGATAACTTATACCACCATATATATGTGATAACTTATCCATCGCTATGATCTAAGATTCTAAATGGTGGAATAAGTTATCTAAAACATGATAACTAAACAAGAAATCAAAATTTAATTCCAGGACAATTTTTTTATCCTAGAACTTTTATTCTTTTCTTCAAACCAAACGACCCCTTGGTATTAATATAAATTATCATCCACATAGAAAATATTAATAAACTGAATAGAATATTCAAGTCTCTCCCTCATTGAGTAGCATTAGGATATTAAAATAAAAAGGGAAAATTATGCGGCTAAGCAAACTTATATTATTTAATTACTCATTATAGCTATAGTTTGTTATAATTATCACTCGCGATTAACATTATACATTAATTACGTGGGCTGACTTCGAGTTTGTATAATTAGTCATGTTTGTATATGTATAATTCGCCAGGATTTACAAATACATATGTATAATATACAATTTTTAACATATATACATATACAATTCACTTCTCTCCCACTCTCTGCCCTCTCTCGCTCGCCTCTCTCCTCCCTCTCTCAATCTCGCTCGCCTCTCTCCTCCCTCTCCCAATCTCGCTTGCCATTTATGCAAATGTATATGTATAATATACAATGATATATAATTATATACATATATAACTCACCTCTCTCCCATTCCCTGCCCTCTCTCGCTCACCTCTCTCCTCTCTCTCTCCTCTCGCTCGCCTCTCTCCTCTCTCTCCCAATATCGCTTGCCTCTCTCCTCCCTCTCTCAATCTCTCTTGCCATATATGCAAATACATATGTATAATATACAATTATCTAACCAATATACATATACAATTCACTTTTCTCCCACTCTTTTCTCCCTCTCTTGTCTCTCTCCTCTCTCTCCTAGTCTCGCACGCCTCTCTCCTTCATATAACATGTAGCTACAAATTGTAATTATCAAACTATAGTTATGAAAAGTAATTAATTATTTTTAAGTGGCTATATGTGAAAGTTTCCAAATAAAAAAGGCTAGAACAAAGGTATTTAGTTGTTTCATTAAACATAGAATACACATGTTAGAATTAAGATTTAAAGATTACAATTGATGGAAGTCTACCATATGAACATAGCTACAAGAAAGTCTTAACCTTATTACAAACATTTAATGCTCAAATTAACCACAATTTAATCACTTTGAATTTTTTGAGCAAGCAATAATAATAAAAATTTCTAATAGTGCTTTTATCGAAGCTAACATAACAACAATTTAGGTAAAATTTTTGGATGTAACTTTTATTTTTTATGAAAATTATAAAAGATATTAAAGTGAAACTACAAATATATTTGTTAATATCGACAACAAAAATTTGTAAATTAGATTATCACAGAGGACCTTGAATCATTTTGGATAGTTATAAATTTAACACTAGTCAAGGTTGATTTCATAAATTGATATGAGTACATTGACTATTTTTCAGATTAAAGTCATTTGGATTGACTTAATTTAACTGTTTTTAAGTTAAAGATAATTTTTAGATATTTTTGGAGTGTTAAAATCAAATAAAAAATGTTTAGAAATACTTGTTTATAAAGCTAAAATGCTAAAATTAAATCAAAGGACTTAAAATAAAAATACGAACTTCTGACTTTTGATTTACTAATCAAAAATTAAAAATCAATCAAAAAAGACTTTCAATATATTTTAGTAAAAAATCTAATCAATTTATCGTATCTATGTCATTTTGGGGCGTATCCACCTTCGCTTGACACCCCTTCGTCGGATAATTCCATTGTATATAGAGGTTAATTTTGATTTAGTAAATACATATATAAGCATTGACAACCCGTCATACAAATTAATATATATACATGACCCTTAACTTGACTTCAATTAACAACTATGACCTTTAACTTTGGGTGTGCGCAAGTAGACACTTAAATTTGTATAAAATTGAGCAAATGGACACTTTCGTCCTACATATCACCCTACATGACAATTTTGTATCCTACATGAAATCCTACGTGTATTATGCCATGTAGGACACTTGTGTCTACTTATTCAATTTTATGATAGTTTAAGTGTATGCTTGTGCATATTCAAAGTTCGAGGGCATAGTTGTTCGTTGACGCCAAGTTAAGGGTCATGTTTATGTATTATGCCAATTAAATATTTAGTTTAATAGTTAAAGTGTTGTGAAAATTCTTTAAGATTGTCGGTTCTAGTTATTAAAATTATTGACAACTTTAATAATAATTCTGGGTCCGCAACTGATGATTCCCTATATAAATGTTTATACTTATTTAATCGTAAGTATAACACATATTTTATTTTATTTTGGTAATAAATAAATAATATTGAGACAAACATTGACACGAGGTACGTTTTAACCATGCACGTGACCTACTTTCCGTTAAGCATATCAACTACCGTTTGGCTTTGGCAGTTAATGAAGGACCAAAGTGCAGCAAAAATGGTAAACTTGAAGTATACATTATGCTCAATGTAAATATTCAAGGACCCAGTTAAACTATCCCTTAAAGTTTAGGGACTATTTCAGTAAAAATATTATTTCGATTACTTTATCTCTCTACGGGCTCTTCCATTTCTCTCTCGCTCTTTCTCTCTAACAGCACCGCAACATCTATCGCCGATTCAAAACCCTAGAATTCCGATAACCGAACGGCCGATTTCCGAGCTCCATTGATATCAGCCTCGACATTTAGGTAAGTTTTCTTAACAATTTTCTTCCATATCTCATGACGAGCCCTAATTTTCTCCATATCAGTGAAAATGCACTGTTTTTAATTGAACTCGATTTTCTGGTTCTTGTCTTTTTCCGGCCCGAGCACAGTGAATTAGTCAGCTTTTCCCATCAGCTTTGTTCTTGATTGAGTAAATCTGTGTATTATGATGCTAGCTGAGTATTTTTCAGATAACACATACAGTTGTTTAAAAATGATGTCATTTTTATAATTAGATTCTCTAACCTACAATTTAGAATTTTTATATGTTATTTGTGCAGACGGTGATGAGCAAGGTTGTTCCAAATGAGTGCAATGTGAGTGTATGATTAGCACTAATCTGTAGGTTTAAGTGGGAATCAAGTATGAGATCCATCTTTGGAACTTCTTTGATAGCTTAAAGATAGTTGCTTTTTCAGAAAATTCCGTGATACTTTGACAGCCATAATACTTACCATTTCAAAGAACAAAAGGTGCTAAAAACTGTTCGCTAATGTTTCCACCAAACGTTGCTGTCTCCTTGGTTTATGATTGTCGAATTGACTTGGCTATTTTATTCGTTTCTGTGTTAATTTTCTATCAAGTTCCCCAACGGAAACTAGAAGTATGTATTCTGGCTATGTAAAGTTTCTCAGGTGACAATAGAATGTGGACTGTTGTCGCTTTTGTCACTAGGAATAGATTACAAGTGAAGTACTGCCAAGTTTATTGAATAAGGATCAAAAGGCACTTCTGTAAAAGGAAAGCCCTATATACAGGGATACGACAAAGTAGAGTATCTTTTACAGAAGTAAAAACAATTTTCTACAATGGTGGTGTTTGGGCCATATTGCACACATCGTGAATATTCCATGGTGTACTTTCTACCACCAACACTGTACCAGGTAGCTCTGTCCATCGAGGAATAGGGAGACTGAACAAAATCACCTACAGTTTTTCGTCTCTGATGGGGTTTTTGCTGTCTCCAATGGTTTTCATCCACCCTATTGACTGCTAGGACACACCCTGGTGCTTTGGGTGTAAAGAAGAGCAACCTGTTGTTCATGCTAGTATGGTTTCAGAAGTTTCCAAAGTAAACAAGAAAGTTCCATGAGTATGTACCAAGTTTTTGTCAACCCTACTAAAAGCTATTGGAAATTTTCCATGGAAGTGCCAAGTCTCGCACTCCCTATTGTTGGGTAAAGCCTACATCCTGCCTTATGGAAAGGCCTACGAGGGGTTGGGTGGCCCGGGTCAGTGTCATGATTGAACATGGCGCTTGCTTGGTGGACTTAGTTAAGAAATAAAGTTGTACTTTTGCTATAAGCTATAACTTTTGGTATGATTGTAAGTGCTTGATCCTATCAAGTGATATCAGGGCCAAGGTCGTGGATTCGATTCCCAAGAGGGTGATTGTTGGGTAATGTCAACATCCTGCCTATGGCAAGGCCCACAAGGGGTTGGGTGGCCCGGGTCGGAGTCATGATCAAACATGACGCTTTTCTGGTGGACTTAGTTAAGAAATAATGTTGCACCTTTGCTATAAGCTATAACTTTTGGCATGATGATAAGGACTTGATCCTAACATCTCCTCCTTAGAGTCCAACTTAAGATCACATTGGAATCTACTATCTGGTTGAGTGCTTGATTTAGTTTAGCAGCTGTTAAAGCATGAACCTCACAACATTGTCTTCCTTATGAACTTGTGACTTTGCTGCATCTTCCGTTGATTTGTGTTGATTTTGGTGTCAACCCTTGTTAATATGGAATTTTTACTCTTTAACTTTTGTGTTTCCTTCCCTAAATACCAAGAAAAAACATGAAAATAGATAGTTCCTCACAAAGCACCACCTCTGCAAATCAGCAACTAGATTTGCATTTGCCGTCATCTTCAAATTTTCGCCTTCATATGATCCTTTGATGGCTTCAAGTCATTCATTTTTGATCCCCTAAATGAGATATCTGTCAGCTAGTTTAGGATGATAGTTGTTTTGTGGTATCTCGGATCTAGTGGAATAAAGACCTTGCTCTTTCTTTTCTTAAGATGATATGTGGTGGATCCTGTTTAACTTTATTGTTAGCGTGAGTAGTTGGGATTGCGGATTGCCTCTTGCTGATAGTTCTTCCATACAATTCTAGTTAAACAAATTATATTACTATGGTGGCTCAAGTGTCAATAGGGCCAAATAAAAAAATTAAGCTACTCAACCACCACAATATGGAATAAGTTGCAATTACCGTTTAGCATTATAAATTCAAATAGGTTTATTCCCGGTAAACTTTTCACAGATTAAGAAGGTGATCTAAATGTTCTGCAGTAGAAATGAGTTGTTGCAGAAGTGAAGATTGTTGGAAGGGCAACAATGAATGAATTGTAGGGTCTTGATGAGAGGGTATCACCTTATGATAAGAGCTGTATGGTGTGATGTTCTAATTGTGATTAGGGATTTGACTTCCGTATAATGCAAAATAAAGTGGTCACATGAGCAATAATTTTGTAATGTTAAGTCATTAAATTTTTCTGGGACCACATGACCATGTTAAATAAGAACAAGCATTACAAATTTATTAACATGAGGATTAGTTTTCAACTTGACCTGTGATGTGTTCTGTAGGTGTCCTGATGTATGCCACTAGTTTGCATAGGGACATTTTGAGATCATGTGCAGAAATGCATTCTTTACTAAGCTAGTCAAGGTAAAGCTCCTGAAATCAACATGCTAGTCCTTCCATTGTATGGAATTGTAGATCTAACTCCAAAGGAAAGTAAGCATTGATTTGTATGTTAGGTCCAAATTTGGTTCCCAGTACAGCCATATTGAGAGAATTATCCTATCAATCCTGATGGCCTGCCTTTGACCATGTCTGGAAGGTTTGCTAGTCTTTGGCAGGCAAAATCTATCTCGAAGACGCAACAGACAATTATTATTATGCCTTAATCTCAAACTTGTTGGTTTGACTATACTAATCAATAGTAACCACTTACCCCTTCAAGCTCGTTCAATTCTGATTCTCAATGGATCATATGATAGGACAAATTTTCGTGTCTTTAAAATTAGAGATTCTCATTGGCACACTTGACCCATGCGATGACATAGAATTCTTAACTGATTAAATACACTATATCAAATACCAAACTGTGTAAGTAGACCAATAATGTCTAAACCTTATTTGCTTCATTGTGCTCTGTTTTTCACTCTATTATATTTTTTTGAAAATGGTAACTTTGTCTATTCCTCAAAAGTCGGTACACTGATCAGTATTTACTACATGAACTTCAAATTCTACTATCTTTTACTAAATTGAGTCTAGTACATCAATTAAGGAGATAGTATCATTTGAGTATAATTGATTACACCAAAAACATAGTAGCATAAGACAATTTAGTTTGACTTTTTGCATACTATTCTCAACACTATCGAAAGCTCTAGAGTTCTTTTCCTTCCATATTGCCCACCATATGCTAGCTGGGACAATTCTCCATCTGTCTCTATTCTTGGATTGCTTTCCTGCTTTCTCCCAACTCTGAATTGCTTCTGTGATCTTGGCAGGCATGGTCCATGACATACCCTTCTTAAGACTCAGGAATAACCTCCATAGTTGACTTGTGATCTTGCAGTGTAGAAAGAGATGGTTAACTTCCATAGTTGACTTGTGATCTTGCAGTGTAGAAAGAGATGGTTAACTGTCTAAGCAGTTTCCCCACAAAAGAAACATCTAGAACATAATGGTATCCCCCTTTTCTTTAAGTTGTCTTGAGTCAATATAGCCTGTTGGCTAACAACCAAACAAAACATGCCACTTTGAGTGGAATTTTTGACTTCCAGATTCCTCTCCATGGCCAATGACTTTGAGGCTTATTGGTGTGGTTCAACCAGTTGTATGCACAACCCACCTTAAAGCTGCCCTTTCGATTGCCCTTTCACTCTATTATCCATTTATTGATTTCTAGAGGATGTAGGTTATTAGGACAATATTGCTCCATGTATTTTTAGGGTTACATCGTCCTCGTTTAACATCTTCAATCATCATTTTTTATTACACTAAGAGACGGTGCATTTGAATGTTTGCATTAGATATGGTCTGCTCTTTCAGGCAACCTTCTATTTTTTCCTTTGTATATGTGCGACTTGCATCTTTTTTTTTTTTTTTTTGAAAAAGTTTGGGCATAAAAACCTGTATACATGAGGTATACCAAAAAGTAGAGACCTACATAGGAATATGGTTCTCCAAGAACAACACCCAGTTGTCAATACAAAGAAGAGCTTCTTGGTGCACCTAAAATGGTGCACCAAAAACAAATAAGGGGTAAAATGCCACTTCCTAATCTTAAAAGATTCATTTCTATCCCTTCAAAGACACTCCTATTTGTTGCTCTCTGAATAACTCACATAAGTGCAAATGGAGTCATGTTTCGTGCTTTTGGTAGTCTCATTTAAATGCTTTTATTGATCCAATCTTGGATCGTTTCCAATTATTCTTTCTTTTGTTTATATCATGTCCTCTTTTTCATCCGTTTAGGTCGTTTCTTTAATTTGTGCGGACTGTTAGTGTTGAGCTTCAATACCTGCACTTATTCCTTATGATTTATCTTCTTGTAGTTTATAAAGCTTATGCATGGAAGTAGTTCATCAATGCTAATGGTCCATTCTTACATTGGATCACCTTTTCATCTGAAGTAATGTCACGAAGAACCTGACAATGTGGCACTTACAACATGCTTTTGCAACTCTTACTTAAAACTTGAATGATCTTCTTGCAGGAGTTTCAAGACAGACAGCTCAAAATAGTTATCCAAAGTGACTATGTATATGTTCTGAGTAGTACATTGATTGTAATGCCAAGTATTAGAAGATTCAGTTGCAAAATTTTACAGTCAAAGGTTGTGGAGCATCATCTATGCCTGGCAATGAATTTGGAGATAGTGTTCACAATTTTTTTGCACAAGACAGCTTGTCACAAGTACAACACAATTCTCCGGTAGCAGACATCAACTGGCCAACTTCAAGGGGCAATATGTGGGCTGGAAGTCAGAGACAAATAGGTGTGCTGAGTTCCAACACGAAAAATTACAATTTGCAGAACTCTGGTAATTTAACATGTAGTGTGCTCTCTGAATTATTATTTGCTTGCTGAATGGCCGTGTTTGATCTTTTACTTTTCCTGCATGCAGACGCTGGGAGAGGAATAAGCAGTTATCCATTCAATGGGCAGCATGGTTTAAATTTTACACAGCCAATTCCGAGGCCCGAGTTTGGTAAAAGTCAGTCACAGAGCCAGCAGCCAAATGTGAATGGCTACATGTATGGTAATCAGTTTTACCAGACAAGGCAGGATGAAACAAACTTTCCTTCTGTGGATACTAGTTCTGATCAACGTAATATAGCCTCAGGAGGCTCATCTTTTTTTGAGTCACATCAATGGTTGGGTCCTGAGCAGCAGACAGGAGTATCTGTTAGATCAGAACCTTCGGATAGTCCTGTCAGTGGCAATCTTTTTGGTGGTCAGCAAATCTCTCATCAGCAATCAAACATGCTGCATTCTTTGCAGCGCCAGCAGTCTGGGATTAACGACATGCAGCAATTTCAACAGCAGGTTATGTTCATGAAGATGCAGCAAGAACTTCAGAGACAACAACAAATTCAACTGGAAGCAAGGCAACAAAATACATTGAATCAAGTTTCTACCTGTCCTAAGGTAGCATCTGATGTCCATTCCTCTGCATTAGTTAATGGCACTGCGAATTCTGGTGCATTAAATCAGTCCTGGGCAAATGAGCTTGGCAACACAAACTGGTCACAGCGTGGTTCTCTAGTACTTCAAGGGTCCTCCAGTGGACTCATTCCCACCAATAATGGCCAAGCACAACACTTAATGGGTTTGATTCCTCAACAGATTGATCAATCTCTATATGGAGTTCCTGTTTCTAGTTCAAGACCATCTCTAAACCAATTTTCACAAGGGGTGACAGATAAGCAACCAGTGCAGCAAATGCCAACTTTTAATAGTTCATTTCCAGTAAATCAATATACTCCATTAGCAGATCATGTCAGTGGACAGGACGGGATTTTCCTCTCTAGACAGAGACTCCAAGTTGATAATGTATTTGGAGATGCTCCAAGCCATGCTCTATCTAGTCCAATGGATGTGGAAAACCTTCAGCAAGTTGATAGCATGCAAAATGCATCAGCTCTACACGAATTTCGTGGCAGTTTGGATATAGCTGTTTCTCCAGAAACCGCACAAGAGGAAGCAGCAAAGGGAGCTTCTCCCTCACAGAATGAAGTTGGATTAGATCCTACAGAAGAACGAATTTTATTTGGTTCAGATGATAACATATGGGCCGCCTTTGGCAAGAGCCCTATGAGTGGTGAAGGTGGTAATCCTTTTGATGGTGCTGAATTGCTTGATGGAACTCCATCTATCCAAGGTGGTACTTGGAGTGCTCTCATGCAGTCTGCTGTTGCAGAAACTTCCAGCAGTGATGTTGGTCTACCGGAGCAGTGGACTGGTTTAAATATTCATGGTACTGAAATTCCTTCCGGGAGTCCCAACTTGACATACAACAGTGAGAGTCATAAAGCAACTTATGCCGAAGACAACTTGCCCCAAGCCTCATCGTTGAATTCTGTTTCTAATCATTCCTCTGGTAGCCCCGATATGAGAAATAGCTATCACAATGTTCAGGGACAGAGGTTTCCGTTTGAGCCAGGCAAGAGTCTGCAATCAGATTCTTCTCAGAGACTTGTGCAGTCATCAGACGAAAGAAATAAGTGGTCTAAGTTAGGTCAATCACAAATATTGGGTGCTGAAGGTTGCCAGATGGTTGAGAAGACTTCAAATCTTGACAGGGAAATGACTTCAAAACACATTTCTAGTAATTTGGCACCCGAGCTTGGTGGAGCTAAGGAACAATACCATAAATCAGCTGGTTGGAGTGTTCTTGAATCAGCAATGCCCTCTGGAGATGCAGTAGATTACAATCAGAAGTTCATTCAGGGTGAAATTGTTCGTAGGGGTGCAGGATGGAATTCTAATCCTGGCAGTAATACTACAGTTACTATGGCACCCACAGAATCATCTGTGGGTAGTCCCCAGACAAATCCTGAGGTCTTTGGCTTGCATAATTCTGCTGCAATACCAAACTCAAGTACCATGACGAGTGGCAAGGAAACCAGTCAGTTCTTCAAAAATAATCATCAATCTAGTTATTGGAAGAATGCTGATCAGTTTGTAAAATCTAGTGTTAGCAAAGGGGAGGTCTTAGAGCATCATGTTTCTGAGGACAACCAGCTTTTGCACTCATCTCGGGATATTGACGACAAAGAGGGTAAAATGCATGAGATGGAGAACAGCGATAAACAGGAGAACTCAAATGACAGCCATCGCTCTAACTTATCCCCTCATTCTTCTACTGGTGATGTTAGGGAAAATGTAATGTCAGATGCTAGGGATTCAAGGTTTCTGCCTAATGGGAAGCACAAGTTGTCTAATGAGGTTGGCCGGAGAAATTCTTGGGCTAACAAGTTTAAGCATCATCCTATAGGAAACGTGGATAAGGATGTGGCCCACTATGGACAGTCTCCGTTGGCTCAGGTTCCTAATATTGAGACCGATTTGGCAAAGGTGTTATTTCTGATAGATTATAATATAATTATGTTAATTTCTATAAACCTTTGGTGAGTAATTAAAGGAGAATGTGTCCTAATATACAGGTGCGTGCATCTGATGAGCTGACTGACAGAAAAGGCTATGGGGTGCATTCTGGTGGCGGCTTTCCTGGCGGTGCATCCAATATGTCTACACTGATAAATAGATCTATTGGGCTTCCTCCAAATATGGCTCCAAAATCTAGGTTGTCAATTCTGTTCTCATAACTTAGAAAGGCCCGTCTGGCAGGAAATATTTTTTTCAGTACTCAAATACTGAAATAGTTATATCCATTTTGAAGTTTGGCTAGAAGTTTTGGGTTTTAAGTGGAATATTTTTTGAACTTACATGAAATAAGTAGTATTTCAAGTTGTTTTTTCAAGTGACGTTTCACCTTAGAAATCTTTTAAGTTTGAGAAATTTTCTTTTTTCTAAATGAAATTTATGTCCAAACAGAATTCCAACTTCCACAAACCTTTTTTCAACTTGAATTTCGAACACTATTTTTCCGATTTTGACTCAGATATTGCCCATACACATGCTTTGTTAATTTCCTAGCTACACAGTAATAGATTAAATAAGTTATCTGCTATAACTTTATATGGTTCTTTGGAACATTCATCTGTAATCTTTTAATTCAGGCTGTATAGATCTGATGCTATGACTGGTGTTCTCATTGCAGCCCAGACATGCTACAACTTCTTCAGAAGATGGACCCATCGAGAGAGCGTGGTTCTACGGCTCACTTCAACAGTTATGAACATAAAGCATCGTCTGATGTTCCTGAAGCCGAAAATTCTGATGGATCTGCTGGACACCTCTGGCGAGGTCAGTCTTCTGCCTCTCAAGGTTTTGGTCTTCAACTTGGCCCTCCATCACAGCAGATCTCAGTCCAAACCCATCTCTTGTCATCTCAAGGTCCTATCGAAGCAGTTAACTCTTCACATGCAAGCCATTCTGTTGCTGAGGTTAGAGAGAAAAGTCGGGGTCAGATGCTCCGTCCCCATCAGACTCAACCCTCGCCTTCCCCTTCTGATCTCTTACAGCAAGAGTCGCAGCGTAACACATCTACAGTTCCAGGAAGTACAATTAAAGAAACTGATACGCACACCATGTCTGGGAACTTCTCTTCAGCATTCGAATCAGCTTCTGGTCATACCTACTTGAGAAATCCGCTTCAAAATCCCCACATGGTTAGGGCTAGTGTGGAAGATTCAACGAATCAGTCGATTGGTGTATCTTTTGATGAACATGCTTCCCATTCAACAGAAAGAGGAGATTCTGGCAGAGGACCATTGTCGGACGGGGCTGGCAATATACCGTATAGCCCTGCGCTCTCTACAGGAAAGTCTCAGTTAAGTAGTGCCAATGGACCCCATGGAAGCGTCTCCATTAATCGACCTTCGTCCAAGGAGCCAGTGCCAGCTTCCCCATCTTTTTTAATGCCTGGGATATCTCTGCAGGATTCATCTTCCAAGAAGTTAACTAATATGCGGACCAACTTTCCACCACCACCACACCTTTTTAGTAGTCAGTATAGCAAGGATGCTTCTCATATTTCCCAGCTGAATCAGATGAATATTATGGAGTCATCATTATCTGCTCCAGAGAGGCAAGGTGATCCAGATGCCAATAAAGGAGGGACTTTCATGTCTCAGCTTGGTAGTGGTTCAGGGAATTCTCTGCATTCTGTCGAGGGAAAAGAACTGGGAGAAAAGGAGAACATTTCTGAACCAGTACCTACGGTAAATGTGAACTTAGTGCAGGAGATGGATGATTCACAGGGTAGAGAATCTATTGTCAAGAATCTCCACGAATCTGCCTCTATGCAGAGAGATATTGAAGCCTTTGGCCGATCACTGAAACCAAATAGCTTTCCTAATCAAAGTTATTCCTTACTAAACCAAATGTGGACCATGAAAAACACGGAGACTGACCCAAGCAAGATGAACTTTAAAAGAATGATGGTACCAGACAGCAGTGCAGCTACTCAGCAAGTTGCGTCTGCTGATTCTAGAATGCTAAATTATGCTGGGCCAGATGATTTGCAGGGAAGTCTATCATTTCAACATGGAGGAAGGGTGACTCCTCACGATGTTGCATTTCGACAGGATGAATCTCAGATTGGCTCTCATAACAGCAATACTAGTTCTATTATGCCTGAGCAAACTCAGATTAGTCCACATATGGCACCATCATGGTTCGATCAGTGTGGAAACTTCAAAAACGGGCAGATGTTACAGATGTATGATGTACACAGAGCTGCTGTCATGAAGACATCAGAGCAGCCTTTCACTCCTGCGAAGTCTACCAGTGGTTTGTATGCTTTTAACTCTATTCAGCATGTAATCCATGCAACTGCTGATAGAAGTCAAATTGGTAATCTTGGGCAAAGATCAGTTGCCAACTCTGCTGGAACTGAACATTTTTCTTCTCTTCAAGTGTTACCCATGAGTGTTGATCAGAAGAATCCAATCATGAAGCCCAAAAAGCGGAAACGTTCTACATATGAATTCACTCCTTGGTACAAAGAAATTTCTCTGGATCTATGGAGCGATCAGACAATCAGCCTGTCGGATATAGAGTGGGCCAAAGCAGTTAATAGGCTTACTGAAAAGGTTAAAGAAATTGATTCTTTTGATGATGGGCCACCAAGGCTTAAAGCTAGAAGAAGGCTTATGTTGACCACTCAGCTTATGCAGCAACTATTTTATCCTCCGCCCGCAGCAATTCTATTTGCTGATGCTAAATCGGAGTATGAGAGTGTGGCTTACTCCATTTCCAGATTGGCATTGGGGGATGCATGCAGCATGGTCTCTTGCTCGAATGCTGATACCAATATGCCTCATGATGGCAAAGAACTTCTTCCTGACAAGTGCAAGGCATCTGAGAGAAATGATAGACATCACTTCGGCAGAGCTATGGATGAGTTGATGGGAAAAGCTAGGAAGTTAGAAAGTAACTTTGTGAGTTTGGACAAGAGAGCGTCTCTATTAGATGTGATAGTGGAAGGACAAGAGCTGGAGAAGTTCTCAGTCTTCTATCGATTTGCAAGGTTTCATGGTCGGGGGCAATCCGGTGGTGCTGAGTCATCTTCAGCAGATGCTTCTGCACATAGCCATAAACCTTTTCTGCAAAGATACGTAACTGCGCTCCCAATGCCTCAAAATCTCCCTGATAGGGTACAATGTCTTTCACTATGATCATTGATTTAGTTAATATTTTTTCCACATTCTCGTCATCAATCCACTAGCTCCACATCCCTTGGAAGTTTTGTTGCTAATTATGTACTGGCACTAGCAGCAGCAGAAATAGAGCCACATAAAGACGCAATTGCAGAAAGAAACGTCTCTAAAATTGCTACCTCGAATGCAATATAGGCAGTTCAATTTTTGCATGTAGGCCAATTATGTCTATTGTCAAGAAATGTTGTTCGTTCCATGTGTCTCTCTCCATAGTTAGAGATAGAGAGATGTCCATATGTAGTTAGTTCAGTGTTGTGAATGTAATGGTAATTGTTTAAGGTCAGGTTGTAGTGTACTTGAATTTCACAGTAAATATATGATGCCTAGGCTTATTTTACTAGGTAAATATGAATGTCATCTTTGCTAAGTTGTTTGTGTTGCCTGTTTGTACCTTTTTGATACTTGGACCCCCACCCCCCCCCCACCCCCGCGGACCCTGCAAAGAAAGGATTTCTTTATACCAGTAGAACCCCCTTAACAGCTGTTAGCAACGTCAATGCCTGGGTTTTCTCTGGTCACTCCTGCTTCAGGCAAGGAATGGTCACACATCAAGCCAGGCTTTGAAATTTCCATGGTATGAATGGGAAGTAATTTTTGACAGGTTTGACTTAACATTATGTTGCGCGTGGTTGCTTACAGAATGCCAAAGGCGTATAAAATGACTTGAGATATTGAGCATTTTAGGTCAATCTCTATCCCTATTTAACTTAAAATGACACTCCTGGAGAGTATTTTGCTCATTTTGCCTTCAAGCAATGTGAATTCAGTGAACTGTTTTTATAACGCTATTAACTGTTTGATTTACAAGAAATTAGGTTGCTGCATGACTGCATTTTTTTAGATGAGTGTTGGTGCGTTGGTAATGTGTGAATTATGATTCAACTCCCCAAAGCAGGTTTTGGAATAACTACTTGCCACCAGTCCATAAATGGGCGTTTAATCGGGCCATGTTTGTATGGGTTTAAATCTAGTTTAATCGGTTAGTAAGGAAGTTCATATAAAATTTTACTGTGTAAATTTGCCAATGTGAAATGTTCATGACTCTACTAATGTAAACCTTATGTTGTGGTTTAATTGGAGAGAGTGGGGAAAATTATTGGCTTAAATCTGCCATCATATTGTACAATGTTTTGCAGGAAGAGTTTTAAAAATTAATTCACACGTAACTAATGCAATGTTTAGTTTATCACAGGAGAAATATAATTGATACTTATGGTCTACGGTACCAAATAATACATGCATCAAATTAAGTGTGAATTTATGCTTGTGTTTTGTGCAGTTTTAGTTACTTTTTGGGAGGCATTCACTCTGGATGAACAAAATTTCCTCCTTGATGATTGACAGTGAAAAACTCTAGGCACTACGAAATATATTAGCATGTGGAAAAAGTAAGATGTAAAAACTTGTGATAACTTGATATGAAGTTTCTCTTGCATCTTATAGCTGTAAAGGATATGTTTTCCCTTGACTACATTTACCTTTCAAAGAAATAAGCAAATGTTTTCTTAAATGGACTCGATCACTAATGGTGTGATTAGGGCTGTTCATGATTATGGTTAACAATCAAATCAAACCGCATTCCAAATCAAATCGATTAACAAAAACCGGTGTTTGGTTTAGTTTGGTGTTTAAATTTTAAAAATTGATACTATTTGGTTTGGTTTTGGTTTTACTATAAAACAAACCACAAAAATAACCAAACCAAATCGATAAATTAGATATATAAATTTTATAATTATTTATATATTATTCATAAATAAATTAAAAATATTTTGTTAAATTTTAATTAACCGAAGTTTTTAACTTTATCATTTTCTCAAGCCCAACACATCAGCCCAAGTATAACAATTTTAAATTCAAGTCCATCAAAATTCAATTTAGTCTTTACATACTACCGTACTTCACACAAAATAGTCGTACACTCTAATATTGCTTAATTGCTTGACTGAACTGGCATTAGCTTTTCTGTAGATTGCTCATGTAATTGGTGTTTGTGTCTGTCGAGATACATACGTACTCAAAAAAATTATTACTTTCAAACCGAATAAACCATAAAAATTGAACCAAACCGACGATAACCAAACCGTTGGTTATTTTTTTTCGTTTGGTTTGGTTTTGGGTTTAGAAATTTAAAAAAACGACTAGATTGATTTGGTTTTGATTTTAATTAATAACCGATCCAAATCGAACCACGAACACCCCTAGGTGTGATCATATTTAAGCCCAAAAATCAAGGAGCATTTTGGGATTTCTCTACAAATTAAATGTAAATTACTCCTCCTCCTTTCAATTTTAATTGTTATTTTCTGCTTTTCAAAAGTTAATTTGATTATCTTTAAAATTAAATTAGATTATATTAATTTGATATTTTAAACAAAAAAAATTATATTTAAAAATTATAAAAAAAAAATCCAATAAATTGTACATCGTAAAATATTAATCAAATTTTTATAGTTTAATTCTAAAAAGACAAATCATGACAATTAAATAAACAGAGGGAATAACATAACGTATTTCTCTATTCACGTTTCACTTTTAAAATTGTATTTTGTACATCCAATCATAAACATTATTCAAAGATACTTTCAAAAAATAAAAATAATTAAACATAAACATTATTCAAAGATACTTTCAAAAAATAAAAATAATCAAACATAAAAATATTTTAAGGTCAATAAATTTATAACTTTTTTATTTATTTTTATATATGCCATATTACATAAGTCAAAAAGTGATCGACCATCCGTCGCCACCAAGACAACTTTGCCAATTCTCCTCTTTATACAAATACGGTAAATTCAAAGATCGTCGGCGAGATTTTTCCGGCGAAGTTGCTTCAGTACGGTGCCCTTCTTTTTATCTCTAACATAGACAATAGTAAATATATGTGCATTACTTTGAACTTGCTAAGAAATTGATAGGTGCATTGTAGATTCTCCTGCTCCAACTGTATTTGAAAATTTTGCATTTACTTTTTTACGCCAAGCAACGGAGAAATTGCATTGCTCTGTTCCTGCTTAAATCGGTTGCAGTACCGTTGTTCATTGTAGTGCTGATGTGAATTTTTACAGTGAAATTACTCGTTTTTTGTCGTAATTTAGAGTATTTCCATGAAGCATCAATGGGCGCCCCGTAAGTATTTTGTTATCCATTGTCTTGTATCGCTACTATACCTACAATATTTGTTTTGATTGTTAATTGCACTGTATTGTTGAATTTCGTTGTTTTGATTGTTAATTTTCATTGTTTTGATGGTTAATTGTACTGTATTGTTAAATTTCGTTGTTACTTAATCTACTCAAACCTCCTACCCTAGAATAATTAAGGATATTTTAATAAATTTATAAATTATAATACATTACGATACAATTAAACCAAACAATTAGACTGCTATTAAACAACAACAAACAATATCCAAACATTGTATCTGCTATACAATACACTACAATAGAATACAATACAATACATTATGAAACAATGGATAACAATGATAAAAAAAAAGTGTTAAGTTTGAGTTGGGTCGCTGTCAGAAGAATCGTGAAGTAGTTTAGTGAAATAGCAATGTATAATATTTCCTTAGTTATACAATCTATGGGAGACAACTTCTCTACCTCACAATATCAGGCACAACCTCTCTACCTAACAAAAGTAGGGGGTAACGTTTGCATACATCTTACCTTTCCAGACCCCACTTGTGGTTGTGGGATTACAGTAGGTGTATGTTGTTGATGTTTCAATTTTTTTGGTTGATAGTTCTTAGGATAATGAATAAATTATTTGAAATCCTTCTTAACCTTATCTAAGCATGAACGAAGGTTCGGATTATCATTGTGTCTAGGATTCATTGAGGTTTGTGTTTAACTAGGTAAATAATCATTTAGCGGAACTAGAATCATGAATTGAGCTGATATTGTTTTCTTTTGTAACCTTGGTGTATGAGCCAAGCTTGTGTGTGCCTCGACTAATTCCACGGGGTACTATCTGCTTCGACCATAGAAGATATAACCTAATGTTTTCGCCTCCGCTAGTATTTAGAGGTGAGACCTCGTGGTTCTGTATCCACTTCATTAACCACTATACCTCACCATCGGGCTAATATTTAACAGCCCATGAAATACGTATTGATCCTTCGTGATGCATTACTTTGATTTATTTCTTATCCTGAAATATCATTGCAGAGAACAACTTTCATTTTAATTATTCACAGTAGTTCAGTCCTAGAAGATGAGGAGGCAGCTGATGAAGTCGTGGCAGCGGCTCTGTAGGCTTATAATGGTAAGCCAGTTTGATTGAAATTTGACCTGCCACTAAGTCATGTTTATTAGCAATCTTGCAATTTATCTTCTTCTGAAGCTAAAATCCTTTGTGTAGATTTCTAGGCCCTTTGGAAATCCACTGCGAGATAAGGCGATGGCAGTTGCTGGAAGAGTCGCTATAATGGAAGAAGGAACAACTTTGAAAGCTTCTTGTCCAGTGTGCTTACAAGTTCTAAGCACACCACTTAATTCTGATCTAAAAATGACACTGGCTGTACACATGAGCTTATGTCACGCAGATGATGTTCAATTGCATTGGGAACTGATGCAAAACAAAGGAAGATCAATTGTTCACATGCCTTCTTTCTACTTTGGAGCTGGGATGGCTACTGGAATTGGTGCTCTGATGGTTATTCTTGCCAGAAGTCATGCTCAAGCATTTGGCAATAAGAGGTGAAGTTTATCTCTACCTCCGACAAAAAAGTATCAGTGATGATTCTTTTTGTATTTTGCCGCTGGTTTTGCCTCAGTTCTGAAGAATTAGCTTAGTCTAAAGCTGCTATTTCACAGTATTAAGAAAGCTTAAATAGATAGGAAGTTCAATTGGCTGAATGTTATGAGTTCGTATTACTGAATGACTAAGGTTATACGAAGATCCAAAAATGATATAGTAGTTAGAGGTAGAAAAGTAGTTTCCTATTTCTTCAAGATACCAAGGTGATATGAATTTTGTTCCAGATATGTGTCCCTAATTACTATTTGGAGTATTTGTTATTAGTAACCTTTTTAGTTCCTTACTCTTTTAAGCATGTCTGGGCCAGCTCTTGCACCTGCTACCACCACCAATTCAAGTACTGATTGCTTAGTGTTCTAGGTTCTGCTGAAATTTGAACATGAGACCTGATAGTTCTCGTGCTTCATTTGCTGCTAGACCACACCTTTGGCTTCTTTTTTTGTTCCTTCCTTGCTCAATAATATCCACTCAAATATAGAGATTTTATTCGGGGGAAAAAAAACTTAGAGAAAAGATCATAAATTATATTGATTAGAAATTAAATCACTAAAAGTTATTCTTTGATTCAAATGTCTGACCATATTGCCAGTTATCCGGAGCAACATTATCAGATTGAACCAATTTGCCATCGCTAGTTTGTACTTGGAAAGTCAAGCTTTGTCCTCCCAACTGCACATTAGCCTGCCAATTTTGTCCCCAATTTCGCGACATTGGTATCCATTCAGTCTTAGATCCTTTGATTTTGACATTGACAACATCTCCAACACCTCCCACATTGAAAACAAGAACAAGAATCCAATTGGGATTCCCGGCGATCTCAAACTTGAGACCTCCTTTTTTGTGGCAAGTGACTCTTCTGTAAACAACTGGTACAACCCCTGCTGTTTGCTCTGCAATCTTTATGAACATAAGCATTGTCAGATCAAAGTGTTTTTGTGGTGGATTGCACCAATCGTCATTAGTTTTTTTGGAATTTGGAGGGCATAAATTGGTGGCAGTAACAGTTATGACTTGGTCTGGATGGCATGCTTTAGGAGCATTGACACACTTTATTTGATAGCAAGCTCCACAGGTAGATCCTTCGTTAAAGAGTGCTGTGCTTAGTGCTGTTGTTTCTAGGCCATACCCTTGTTTGATAGTGTCTCCATAACCACAAGCTCCCTCTGCAATATAGTATTCAAATAAAAAATTTTACCAATGTTAATATCTATGTCATGAAAAATCATCTATCAACAGTAACATACCCAATGAAATTCAAGTGAGGTTTGGAGAGGATAGAGTGTATGCAAACCTTATAAAAACTTTGAAATTTTTATGCATAGGTGAAAATGCCTCTATAACTTCATATTTCTCCAAAAATAACTATTCCAAACCTTTGAGATGGTTCATAGTTTTTTTCTTCAACTACTCGTGAGTGCCACAAACCATTAGCCTACTATTATTATGTTTATGTTCGTAGTATTCGGGCTTGCTTTTGTCCACCTCAACTAATTTCATGGTATACGTGTAACCATCAACCAACAACAACTAGAAGGTGACTATGTACCATTAGCCTATTATTATCAATGGAGATAAAAAAAAGGCATTTCACCAACTAAACAAGTTTTAACTTTGTACTTTTAAAGTTTCTTTTTTTGGATGGTAAATTATTTTAACCATAATAATAGTAATTATGTCTAAGTGTCAAATAAATTAAAATTCAATTATATGAATCCGTTGCATTCCCTGATTATATGTATCCATTGACTATATTCCCTAGTTAAATTCAACAAAAAAAAGTCAATATTATACTCCTATTCCAAAATAAATATCTTTTTTCGGAATTCAACACAACCATTAAGAGAACGGTAATTTTGAAGGAAAAAAGATATTATATTTTCAGAAATTTATTTTATTTTTTAATTCAATGTGTACAAAAGAAAATTACAAAGCAAAAAAACAAAGTTTGTTATTGTGAGCTTGCTTACATTTTCGATACATCATCTAAGGACTACATCAGGCTAAAATTGATGAAAAAATCATTTTTGGTCTATATGTCGCAACATACCTCAACACTGTGTTATAACCACATATAATAAAAGAGTGATTCTTTTTTTAAAAAAAAATTATAATTTCTAGCTTAGTCACAATGATATCCCGATAACATACATAAGGAATTAAGGTACAAATATAACTTACCCATGGTTTGACCACCCCCCATGTCACCATAAAATGTAGCACGTGCATTATTCCATCCCTGTTCATCCAAATTTCCTTCTACCTCTCTACTTTCAAATGTATCAACTGAAAAAATAACAATAAATGTGATAAACAAAATGAAAAAACTTTGGTGTTTAGCCATTTTAACTTTAAACTATTTTTTCTCTAAACTAATTTTTAACTCTCTTGGTGATTTGCTTTGAATAATAGGTTTTCTATTGACATACTTATAGCCAAAGTATTCACTATGAAATAAATATTTTTTTGCTAATAGAATTGGGGGAGTTAATAACTTATTTGACCAATAGTTTAATGAGTAAAGTAGGATAAATGGAAATTTTATGGTTTGTTACTCTATATTTTTGGGTCTTTAATGTAATTAATTGTTAATTTAACATAATCAAATTATTTGTAGAGGAAGTCAACTAAAGCATTTTATAACTGCATAGTAAATATATATATATATCCAATAAGTATATGGCATTATGTTGGTATTATGACTGAGTAGTATATTTTAATAAGGAATAAATTAGTCTCATACTATATAAATTGCGTGGGTATCATATAAAATTGAACAGTGTTCTTTTAAAAGAATGAATTTATCATCTATTATATCATGTCTATAAATGATATATGCTAGATTGATAACACAAAATACTTTGTGTTTTTCTTGAAGAAATGAAATGCCACTTTTTTATGATATTATGTCAATATATGATATCGTGTTAATATTATGATTGGGCAGTATTTTACGGGAAAAATGAATCAATTTCATATGATATCAGTTAATATATGATATATACCATTGAGTATCATAATATACAATAATTATATACCGAAACTACTATTGATTTGGTATATTCAGTTTTAGTTACCTTTTCTTTTGTTGTTATAGAAAAAAGAGAACAAAAGTAAGGGAATCAGAATTTGTGTTGAATTAGACCGTAACAAAATATATTTGATAAAAATAAAAAATAAAAGAAAAATTGAATGAAAATTATCAGAAATTAATAAAGTAGAATAAAGAAAAAGAGCAAAAAGACCAATGAGATTTGATTATGAAAAAAAAAAAAATGAGGGTGAAAAAGGTGAATGAAATTAGATTAAGAACAAAAGCGACAAAAAAAAAAAAGGAAGAAAGGGAGTCAGAAATCAGAAGTAACAAATAGTTAATAGAAAGTCATTCAATTCTCAGTGAGAAGAATCTTTAGTTGAGTATCTTTAATGTTATTTAAAAAAATTGAATGACTTTCTAGGAAAAAAACTATTAGTTGAGCGATTGAGATATTAACTCTCCAATTGAATATAGATTCAGTCATCCAGAATGGCAGCCTCTAAGTTCTTCTATCAACCATTCTTCTTCTTCATCTCTTCATTCTTTCTGTTAATTCTTAGAGCAGTCATAAATGGCAGCCTCACAAAGTTCAGCAGTCAAATTTACTTAACGACATTAAATGAGTAATTATCTATTGTTCACATGTCATCTTGCTGCTGGTAAAATTTATGTCTAATTCCGATTAAAATGATTCTTTGTGTATTCTTTCCTCAATTCTTTGCTATTATATTGATTAGAAACTAAAAGCGACTCATTTTCGAAAATACATGATGACTAAAAATTATTCTTGGCTTCAAATGTCTGACCAAATTGCCAGTTATCAGGAACAACATTATCAGATTGAACCATTTTGCCATCGCTAGTTTGTATTTGGAAAGATAATCTTTGTCCTCCCAACTGCACAGAAGTCTGCCAATTTTGTCCCCAATTCCGCGACATTGGTAGCCATTGAGTCTTAGATCCTTTGATCTTAACATTGACAACATCTCCAACACCTCCCACATTGAAAACAAGAACAAGAATCCAATTAGGATTCCCTTTGATCTCAAACTTTAGACCTCCTTTTTTGTTGCAAGGGACTCTTCTATAAACAACTGGTACAACCCCTGCTTTGTACTCTGCAATCTTTAAGAACATAGGCATTGACAGATCAAAGTGTTGTTGTGGTGGATTGCACCAAATGTCATGAGTTTTTGTGTAATTTGGAGGGCAGAAATTGGTGGCTGTTATAGTTATGATTTGGTCTGGATGACATGCTTTAGGAGCATTGACACACTTTATTTGAAAGCAAGCTCCACAGGTAGCTCCATTGTTAAACAGCGCTGTGCTGAGTGCCGCTGTTTCCAGGCCATACCCTTGCTTGAATAAGTCTCCATAACCACAAGCTCCTTCTGCATATAGTTTCCAAATAAATTTGTTACAAATGTTAATATCTATGTTACGAAAGTGTCATATTAGATTGGAGGTTGTACAAAAGAAAAATAACTTACGCATGGTTTCGTTACCACTCATGTCACCATAAAATGTAGCACGGGCATTATTCCATCCCTGGGCATCCAAATGTCCTTCTACCTCTCTACTTTCAAATGTTTCAACCAAAAAAATAATAAAAGATGTGATAAACAAAATGAAAAAACTTTGGTGTTTAGCCATTTTAGCTTAAACTATTTTTTTTTTCTCTAAACTAGTTTTTAACTCTCTTGGTGATTTGCTTTGAATAATACTTTTGCTATGGACATACTTATATAGCCAAAATATTCATGTGTAATAAATTTCACTTTCAGTTTTTTGCTAAAAGGATTGGGGGAATTAATTACTTCATTTGACTACGGGTTTAATGTGAAAAGTAGGATAAATGGAAATTTAGTGGTTTCTTACTCTATAGTCTTGGGTCTTTAATGTAATTAATTGTGAATTTAACATAATCAGATTATTTGTAGAGGAAGTAAACCAAAACATCATAACTTATAATTGCTTAGTAAATATCTATAAAAAAACATTAAAATTCATTTCACTTTCATATAGTCAAATGGGAAAAGAAATAGGATTGTCTTTATAATAAAAAAAATTAACGAATGATCTGTAAAAGAAAAGCAAAAAGAAGCTACATATGTAAGTATGTGAGGCATATCACAATGATTTAGCTTTTAGAAGAAATGAACTGATCCCTTATGATGTGATACATATCATAATGATATTATGGAAGATTGAACTATTTTTTGATGGGGTGAACAAATTTTGTTAGACTGTGTCAATTTATGATACATATCTTGTGTAAACCATGAAATACTATATACCTTTTTAATAAATAAATCTGTTTGCAGTATATGATATATATATATATATATATATATATATATATATATATATATATATATATATATATATGCTGAGTATCAAATAAAATTGAATAGTTTTTTTTTATTTTTTGGAATGAATGAAATTGTCATCTATGATATCATATAGATAAATGGTACTCCTATTTACTAGATTGATATTTTAGAATACTAAATATTTTTTTCAAAGAAGGATACATATCATTAGAATACCATAGTATACAATAGTTATACACTTTAACTACTATTGATTTGGTATATTCCAATTTTTGTTACCTTTTTTTAATGACCAAAAAGAAAAAAGAACAAAAAATTATGGAATAGTATATATATGTGCATTCCTTTGAACTTGCAAATAAATCGATAGGTGCATTGAAAATTCTCTGTATTTGATATTAGAAGAATTGTGAAGTATTTTAGTGAAAGAGCAATGTTTAATATTCCTTTAGTTTTAAGTTTACCTAATGCTCCAATTTCTATTTTACTTTTTTGCCTAATTTGGTAATACGTCATTATGTCAAGTTTCTATCTGAAATAGTCTCTCTACCTCACAAAGGCAATGGTATGTTCGACATACATTCTTACATTTCCGTACCTAACTTGTGATGGGGGATCACATTGCCTATGTTGTTAGGGTTTCAATATTTTTGGTTGATATTTCTTCATATATATTGAATAAATTATTTGAATTCTTTCATTGAGGTTTTTGTTTAACTAGGTAAAAAATCATTTACAGTACCAGAATCATGAATCAAGCTAATGTTTTCTTTTATAACAGTGGTGTCCGAGCCAAACTTTCGACTAATTCCATCTTATGCTTCTACCATAAAAAATATAGCCTAATGTTTTCGCCTCTGCTTGGAGGTGAGAACTCGAGGATTCTCAATCCGTTTCATTAATAAAACCTCACCACTGTGGCCTAATATTTAAAAGCCCAGGAAACACGTATTGATCTTTCATGATACTTTGATTTATTTCATTTCCAAATAAATCATTGCCGAGAACAATACAGATTTTATGCAAAAAAAAAAAACAGAAAACGTATAGAAAAGATCATAAACTAGAGTGATTAAAAACTACTGATTTTCCAAAATACATAATCCCTAAAAATTATTTTTTGCTTCAAATGTCTGACCAAATTGCCAGTTATCCGGAGCAACATTATCAGATTGAACCAATTTGCCATCGCTAGTTTGTACTTGGAAAGACAGGCTTTGTCCTCCCAACTGCACAGGAGCCTGCCAATTTTGTCCCCAATTCCGCTTCATCGGTACCCATCCCGTCCTAGATCCTTTGATCTTAACATTGACAACATCTCCAACACCTCCCACATTGAAAACAAGAACAAGAATCAAATTTGGATTCCCTTTGATCTCGAACTTAAGACCTCCTTTTTTCTGGCAAGTAACTCTTCTGTAAACAACTGGTACAACCCCTGCTTTTTGCTCTGCAATCTTTATGAACATAGGCATTGTAAGATCAAAGTGTTGTTGTGGAGGATTGCACCAACTTTGATTAGTTTTTTTTGAATCTGGAGGGCATAAATTGGTGGCAGTTATAGTTATGACTTGGCCTGAATGGCATGCATTATTAGGAGCATTTACACACATTATTTGAAAGCAAGCTCCACAGGTAGATCCTTTGTTAAAGAGTGCTGTGCTTAGTGCCGCTGTTTCCAGGCCATACCCTTGCTTAAATAAGTCTCCATAACCACAAGCTCCCTCTGCAATATAGTAATCAAAAGAAAAATTGTTACAAAATGTTAATGTTTATGTTATGAAAAATCATCATCTAAAAATAATATACCTAATGAAATTTCACAAGTGAGGTTTGGAAAAAGTAGAGTATATGCAGACCATACTTTTATCTCATGGACAATGGCGTAGCCACAATCACCTCAGGGTGCTTCGTCGGAAAATTATATTATAGAATTTCTTCATTTAAAGTTGGACAACCTTGACAAAAGTTATGCCTTTGCGCAGTGGTAATTAGTGTCCATTTGAATAATGGAGTTATGGGTTTGCACACCAAATATCACAATATTTTATTATTTTATTTTGACAGTCACACTCTATTATTCCTGCTTTCCTGGACACGCTTACTCTGCCACTGCTCAGGAAGGTAGAGTGATTATTTTTGAATGACCCTAGGCGCACACATTATGGAGAAATATATATTGGGCTTTGGATCTATTTTTCATCTTGGATCATTAAAAAAAAAGTACGAGAAATTTTTTATATGAGAGTGAAGGGTGTACAAAAGAAAAGAAAAAGAACAAATAAATGAAAATAAAATAATTTTCTTTTGTTAATGTGAGCTTTTTATTTAGATTCCTAAATCAATATAGAGGAGTCCTACCGTACGCGAAATGTGATGGGAAATTCAATTATGGCCTATATGTTGCAACATGAGATATAGTATTGTAACATATCTTAATATCATGTTGTCGCTACATAGAATAAAAGATAGTCGATCAATTGAATAACTTTAATCGAATATCAATCTTAAATATATTTTTAAAAGATAAAATTCATAGTTTTGTTAATATTTTAACACCACGATAAGTATCTCAACAATATAAGTAAAAAATTAAGGTACAAGTATGTCTTACGCATAGTGCCACCACCATTCATGTCACCATAAAATGTAGCACGAGCATTTATCCATCCCTGGGCAGCCAAATTTCCTTCAAACATTTTACTTTCATATGTTTCTACTAAAAAAATAACAACAAATATAATAAACAAAATGAAAAAACATTGGTGTTTTGCCATTTTAGCTAAAAACAATTTTTCTCTGAATTAGTTTTAACTCACTAGTTGATTTGTTTAGGATAATAGCTTTGTTGTGGACATACAATTTATAGTCATATGGTAAATTGGATTCAAAGTAGTTACTTTTTTGAAATTGAATTAAATTAATTGTCATTCTTCCCAATTAATTAGTATTTGCATTTAAGTGCTTATATAAGAGTTGTAAGGAAGCAAATCTGCATCAGTTTAATTTTGCTAAACGAATTGGAGGGTTAATTGCTTCATTAAGTAGTATTTTACTGAGAAAAGTAGGATAAGAAGAAATTTAGTGATTTGTTACCGTATAGTCAGGGGTATTTAGTGTAATTAATAGAGATGTTTATTACTCACTAAATGAAATAAAATAAAATAAAAGGAGAGAGAGCGCACCATAATGTAGAGTCCGGAGCCTAATGGATATAAAATGTTAACAAAAACTTAAAAACGGTATATAGATTTTAAATTTAACCAAAACGGCAAATTCGCTGGTAGAGCAGCGATTTTGAAACGGTATATAGATTTTAAATTTAACCAAAACGGCAAATTCGCTGGTAGAGCAGCGATTTTGCTAGCCGGAAAAAGCAAAATCGCTGCAACACCAGCGATTTTACAAAATGTGATTTTTTTTATAAAAAAAAAGAAAAATTTAAAAGATCGCTGCCTAGGCGGCGATTTTGTTGCAAAAAAGTTTTTTTTTTTTAAAAAAAAATTAAATCGCTGCCAATGCAGCGATTTTTAAATTATTTTATTTTTATTTTTATTTTAAATAAAACACTCCTGCAGGAGCGATTTGCAAAAAAAATTATTTTTTAAAAAGATCGCTGCCAAAATTATTTATTAGAAATTTAAAAAAAAAAAAAAAAAAGCAAATCGCTGCCTAGGCAGCGATTTGTGACCAAAATTTTTTTAAATTATTTTTTAACTTAAATCACTGCAAAGGCAGTGATTTAAGTAAAAGAAAAAAAAAATTATTTAAATAAATCGCTGTTGTTGTAGCGATTTAGCTTATTTTTTTAATTTTCTTTTTAAAAAAATTTAATTAAATGCTGCCTTCGCAGCGATTTACAAAAAAAAAATTAAAGAAAAAAAAGGAAAATCGCTGCCTTTAGCAGCGATTTGCTATTTTTTCAATTTTTTTTCCGTAAATTTCACTTTTTTTAAAAAAAAATTACAAATATACAAATAGAAAATATAGAAATAATTTTTAAAAAAAATTGGTACACAAATCGCTGCCTAGGCAGCGATTATTTTATTTTTTAAAATTTTTAATAAATAATTTTGGCAGCAATTTAATTTTTTTAAAAAAAAAAAACTTTTCTGCAATAAAATCGCTGCCTAGGCAGCGATCTTTTAAATTTTTTTAAAAAAAAAACAACACATTTTGCAAAATCGCTGGTGTTGCAGCGATTTTGCTTTTTCCGGCGAGCAAAATCGCTGCTCTACCAGCGATTTTGCCGTTTTGGTTAAATTTAAAATTTATATACCGTTTTAAAATTTTTGTTAACATTTTATACCCATTAGGCTTCGGACTCCCATAATGTATAACTGCATGGTGAATATAGTTTTTTTAAAAGAAAATAAAACTTAAATTCATCTGACTTTCATATAATTAAATGGAAGACAAAAAAAGTTGTCTTAATAGTATTAAAAGTTAAAAGTTAAAATAGGTGTTTTCCTATTTTTCATTTTTTAATTTAAATGTTATTGAAATATCACTTTTAAAATAAAAAAAAAATTATTAGGGGTTGTATTATGGAAAAGTATTTTGAAAATTAAAAATTATCAAGCCTCTGTTTGGCCATCAGTAATATTTACAAGTATTTCGGTAAGTGATTTTTATCTTGCTTTGAAATTATTGTTTGATCATAAAAAATTTACAAAAAATACTTTGTAAAAAAATAATAATATACTTATAAGTTCATAAATAGACGAGTGCATAATATGATATATCAAAATATTATATTATATTGAAATATTAATATCGTGACTTTGATATTATGATATTTGTTGCGGTATATGGTCTACATTTTAACTTTTTGGTAATTGGTGTGGTATTTGGTAGTATTTGATATTTGGAAATAACATACCAAAATATCGAATATCATTTCAAAGTATAGTTAGATAAATAGCATATGTATTATTACTATAGTAACAATATGCAACCTAGTAATACAATAAAAATGTTCAGAAGTTAAAAATTTTGACAACTCTATTTTAATTCAAATATAATTGATTAACAATGGAAGTTATTTCTACTTTATTACATATATATTTTATATATTTCGGCATGTGTAATTTATTAGCTTGATATAATTGAGACCTTTTTTAATTGTCGAAATCATAATATAAGTATATATTAATCTAAATTGAACAAATTATTATTATCAATTTACCATACTAAAATATCAAAATCAAATTTCAATACCGAATTATTCTCAATTAAAATAGAATGATAATGATATGATGTTTTAAAAATCGAATACCAAAATTACCATATGTAAACTTTCAAATACTGTAGTGTAGATAACATGCTCACCCCTATCTATAACTATTTTAGGGTCGATTAATTTATAACTCCCCTTTATTGGAAAAGTTAAGCAAATTTATACAATTTAATTACTAATCATAATTATAGTTTGCTATAATTATCACCCGCGACTAATATTATACGTTAATTACGTAGGCTGACTTCGAGTTCGTATAATCAATCACGTTTGTATATGTATAATTTCATTTTTGTATAATCCACAACTAACAATTCTATGTTTGATTTGTATTTATATAGGATTGTTTGTATTTGTAGACGATGATTTCCTTTGGTTTTCAGTTTTGTCATCATATACATTCATTTTTTTGTTTATAACTTTTTAAGTTTGTATAAACGTGTAGTTTTTGGATTTTGTATTATATAATTTATATAATGTAATTTGTATAATTGTTTAAAGTTTATATGTTTGTATTAATTATTATTTCGAGTTTTATTATATTTGTATAATTTCATACTTTATATTACTCAATTATATAAAAACGTGTATTATACAAACTTACTTGCGAATTATACAAACGAGATGCTAATTATACAAATTCTTGTCCTCTCTCGCTCCCCTCTCTCCTTCCTCTCCCAATCTCGCTCACCTCTCTTTTTCCTCTCCCTATATCTCTCGCTAGAATATATGAATATATATGTATAATATACAATTATCTAATCAATATACACATGTCATTCACCGCTCTCCAAATATTTGCCCTATCTCGCTCGCCTCTCTCATCTCTATCCCATCTCGCTCGCCACTCTCCTCCCTATAACATGTAGCTATGAATTGTAGTTAGCAAATTATAGCTATGAAACGTAATTAAGTAATTTTTTAAGATGCTACATGCGAAAGTTCCTTTATTTTAATTTAAGCATAATGTATAAACATGACTCTTAACTTGATTTTAACGGACAACTATGCCCTCCAACTTTAAGTGTGCACAAATGGATCCTTAAACTTGTATAAGATTGAACAAGTAGACATACATGTCCTACATGACATAATACACGTATGACACAAAAGTTCCATATAGGGTGTCATGTAAGACAAAAATATATTTATTTGTTCGATTTTATACAAATTTAACGTCTAGTTAAAGGTCATAGTTATCAACGTTTAGACTTTAGTTAAGGATATGTTTATTAATTATCTCTTTAATTTATGGCATATTACTTGAGTGGAATTTTCCCTCTTAATTTCTTCCTTCACCACCAAGACAACTTTCCCAATTTTAACTTTTCCGAAGAATTCTCCTCTTCCAAGATCGTCAGCGACGTTTTTCCGGCGAAGCTGCTTCAGCACGGTATCCTTCTGTCGGAATTTCTTTTTAGCCCTAATACAGATGATAGTATATATATGTGCATTCCTTTGAACTTGCTAAGAAATCGATAAGTGCATTGTAGATTCTGCAGTTGTATTTGAATATTTTGCGTTTAATTTTACAAGTAATGGATAAATTGCTCTATCATGCTTTTAAATAGGTTGCTCTACAGTTGCTCATGATAATGCTAATGTGGGTTTTGTAGTTTAATCGATCGTTTTGGCTTAATAAAGTGTAGTTCATTGAATCTGAAGCATCAATGGACCTGAAAGAATTTTGTGAGAAAAACATGGAGAAAAAATGACTTTTAAGTTGGAGTTGGGTTGCTGTCAGAAGAATCGTGAAGTAGATTAGTGAAAGAGCAATGTATAATTTCCTTCAATTTAATTTTACTCAATGCTCCAATTTTTATTCTTATTGTTTTGCCTGGTTTGGTAATGTGTCGTTGTGTCGAGTTCCTATCGGAAAAACCTCTGGAGACATATGGAAGGAGACGTTGTGCAAGCCGAAGACTTTGACAGGTGTCGGTAGGCACGCCTCTAATAAGGGCTCGATCCTGAGAATCAATTCCAATTGAATCAATGGAAGAGAGACCCTCTATGCTCTTAATCTTTAGAGTACATATTATATATAGGATAATAAGTCCATTGCTTGTGCCCAAGACAAGGTAAGATGAATAGGAATGTTGAAGGGGACACAAGGCTCAGCTCTTGAGTAGATGGCCCATGGAAGGGAGCTTACTCCAAGATCTGACTCCCCCGCGTAGGAGTTCGGGAAGGTCAGAAGAAGTAAACAAAGAGTGGTAGAAGAGAATAACGTGTTGCGCCCCTTCTTTTCTGATGCCCCACCCAAGAAAGAGACCCAAGTCCTAGTAGCCCGATAGATTCTACATCTTGAAAGCAAGTCAATTTTGGCGCCGATTTATGATAATGAGACCAACCAGCAAAAAGCATTAACGCTGCAAAGACCAAAGCCCCAATTGATGTACAGAGTTGTAATTCACTAGTTATCCAGATGCTCGCCAAAGCTGAAAAAACCCAGAGGTTACTTGTGTTCCTCGGAAACCTTGCCTACGTCACCATTTAATATTTCTTGGCCCACTAGCCAAACCACCTGGGCACTAGGCCCAATGTGCATCTGGAAAGCGCCAGTTCAAATCTGGTTCGTGACAAGGCCTTGATCCATACAGATGGGATCCCGACCTTTTACCTCATAAAGCCAGTGGTACATTTTACGAACATCCTACATTTCTAGACCGCGCTTGTGGTTGTGGGATTACATTGGGTATGTTATTGCTGTTTCAATTTTTTTGGTGGATATTTCTTCAGATATTGAATAAATTATTTGAAATCCTTCTTAACCTTATCTAAGCGTGAAACTGCTGAAACATATGTTTAGGCTTTAGATTATCGTTTTTCTAGGATTCATTGAGGTTTGTGTTTAACTAGGTAAAAAATCATTTACAGAACTAGAATCATGAATCGGGCTAATATTGTTTTCTTTTATAACCGCAGTGCCCGAGCCAAACTTTTGTGTGCTTCAACTGATTCCATGGGGTATCTTATGCTTCTGTGTTCTACCATAGAAGATATAGCCTAATGCTTTCGCCTCCACTAGTATTTAGACGTGAGAACTCGCGGTTCGCTATCCACTTCATTAACCACTAGACCTCACCACCTGGTTAATATTTAACATCCCAGGGAACACGTATTGAACTTTCGTGATACTTTATTTTGATTTATTTCTTTTCCTGAAATATCATTGCAGAGAACTTCTTTCATTTTGACTATTCACAGTAGTCGGTCCTAGAAGATGAGGAGTCAGCTGATGAAGTCTTGGCAGCGGCTCTGTAGGCTTATAATGGTAAGCCAGTTACTTCAATTGAAATTTGACTTGCCACTAAGTCATGCTTATTAGCAAATCTTGCAATTTATCTTCATCTGAAGCTAAAATCCTTGTGTAGATTTCTAGGTCCTTTGGAAAGCCATTGCGAGATAAGGCGATGGCAGTTGCTGGAAGAGTCGCTATAATGGAAGAAGGAACGACTTTGAAAGCTTCTTGTCCAGTGTGCTTACAAGTTCTAAGCACACCACTTGATTCTGATATGAAAATGACACTGGCTGTACACATGAGCTTATGGCACGCAGATGATGTTCAACTGCATTGGGAACTCATGCAAAACAAAGGAAGATCAATTGTTCACATGCCTTCTTTCTGCTTTGGAGCTGGGATGGCTGCTGGAATTGGTGCTCTGATGGTTATTCTTGCCAAAAGTCATGCTCAAGCATTTGGCAATAAGAGGTGAAGTTTATCTCTAATTCCTACTAAAAAGGGTCGGTGATGATTCTTTTTGTGTTTTGCCGCTAGTTTTTGCCTTAGTTCTAAAGAATTAGCTAGTCTAAAGCTTCTAATTTGCAGTATTACGAAACAACAAACAGATAAAAATTCAGGAGCTTGTATTACTGAACGACTAAGGTTATATGAAGATCCATAGATGGTATAGTAGTTAAGACAGGAAAGTAGTTTTCCTATATCTCTGTGATACCAAGATGATGTGAATTTGTTTTCTTGTGCTTCATTTACCGCTAGACCACACCTTTGGCTTCTTTTTTTGTTCCAGATATGTGTCCCTAGTTACTATTTGTGTATTTGTTATCGGTGACCTTTTCAGTTCTTTAATTTTTTAAACGTGTCCAGGACAGCTCTTGCAACTGCTACCTCCACCAGTTCAAATACTGATTGCTTAATTTGAACACGAGACCTTATAGTTCTCTTGCTTCATTTTACTGCTAAACTACACTTTTGGCTTCTTTTTTTTGTTCCTTCCTTGCTCAATGTCACTCAGAAATAGAGAATTTATTCGGAGACAAAACACTTTTATAAAAGATCATAAATTATATTGATTAGAAATTAAAAGCTACTCATTTTCCAAAATGCGTAATCACTAAAAATTATTCTTGGCTTCAAATGTCTGACCAAGATGCCAGTTATCAGGAACAACATTGTCAGATTGAACCATTTTGCCATCGCTAGTTTGTACTTGGAAAGATAAGCTTTGTCCTCCCAACTGCACAGAAGTCTGCCAATTTTGTCCCCAATTCCGTGACATTGGTAGCCATTGAGTCTTAGATCCTTTGATTTTGACATTGACATCTCCAACACCTCCCACATTGAAACAAGAACAAGAATCCTGTTAGGATTCCCTTTGATCTCAAACTTTAGACCTCCTTTTTTCTGGCAAGGGACTCTTCTATAAACAACTGGTACAACCCCTGCTTTGTACTCTGCAATCTTTAAGAACATTGGCAATGACAGATCAAAGTGTTGGTGGATTACACCAAACGTCTGTAGTTTTTGTGTAATTTGGAGGGCAGAAATTGGTGGCAGTTATAGTTATGATTTGGTCTGGATGACATGCTTTAGGAGCATTGACACACTTTATTTGAAAGCAAGCTCCACAGGTAGATCCATTGTTAACGAGTGCTGTGCTTAGTGCCGCTGTTTCCAGGCCATACCCTTGCTTGAACAAGTCTCCATAACCACAAGCTCCTTCTGCAATATAGCATTCAAATAAATTTGTTACAAAAGTTAATATCTATGTTATGGAAAAACCACAAGCGAGGTTCCGAGAGGGTACTGTTATGCATACCCTACCTTATCTCGTGAAGGTAGAGAAATTGTTCTCAGAGGACCTTGACTCACACATTATGAAAAACAACACATCTTTGGCCTTTGAAAATGTTATTCATTTGGAACAATAAAAGAAAGTGCTAGAAATTTATTTATATTAGAATGTAGGGTGTATACAAAAGAAAAAGTAAAAATAAATGAAAATCAAATAATTTTATTTTGTTAGTGTAGCTTGCTTAGATTGTTCATACTAAATCTGGATAGAGGAACCCTACGGTATGCGAAACGTGATGGAAAAATCATTTTTGGTCTATATGTTGCAAAATATATTGACATCTCTTTGTAACATATCTTAACATCATGTTCTTGAGCATAGAATGAAAAAGGTAGTTAATTGAACAAATTTAATATATATAGTCTCAAATATTTTAAAAAAATAAAATTTCTACCTTCGTCACTGATCTGGATATCACGATAAGTGTTTCACCAAACATATATAATGAATTTAGGTACAAGTATTACTTGTGCATGGTTTCATTACCCCCATGTCACCATAAAATGTAGCTCGTGCATTTTTTCCATCCCTATTCATCAAAATTTCCTTCAACTTTTTTACTTTCAAATGTTCTAGCTAAAAAAAATAGCAACAAATGTGATAAATAAAATAAATAAACTCTGATGTTTGGCCATTTTAGCAAAAAACAATTTTTTCTCTTAAACTAGTTTCAACTCACTGGTTGATTTGTGTTAGAAGCTTTGCTTTGTACATACAATTTATAGCCATAATACTAAGTCCAGTCCGTTAGAAAAACGGAGATTACAGTGATAAGAATAAATATTGTAATTGGATTACTATTCTAAAAGAATTGGACAGTTAATTACTTCATCTGTCTTGTAGTTTACTGAGAAAAGTAGGATAAGTTGAAATTTAGAGTGTGTTTGGTATGAAGGAAATTTCCAATTTTCCCATGTTTGGTTGGGACAAAAGTTATGGAAAATGTTTTCCAAATCAACTCATTTTCCTCAAAATTAAGGAAAATGACTTCCCTTCAAAAATTAAACAAAACACTTTCCAAAACTCTCCTCCAATTTCAAATTACATTTTTTTTTGGAAAAACATCGATTTTAAAAAATATTTGCAATTTCAAAATTTTATTTTTTCACCCGATCCCTGACCCCGCCCACCGGCCAGCCCCCCTCCCCCCACCCCAACCCCAACCCCTCCCTAAAAAATTAACCCACTACCCCCCACCCCCACCCCAAAAAATAATAATTTTGATTTTAAAAATTATTTTCAATTTTATAAATTATTTTTTACTCTAGTAAAAATAAAAGATGTCTCTCAAAAAAAATCATTCATAAATCAAATACTAAAAATCACTTCCGGAAAATATTTTCTACTTACTAACCAAACATGAGAAAATAAGTCCAAAATCTACTTATTTTCCAGAAAAACATTTTCTATAAAAACATTTTCCTTCATACCAAACACACCCTTAGTAATTTGTTACTGTAGAGTTTGGGTCTTTTGATCGTTTGGTAGGCCGCATTAAATAAAATAGTTCATGTATTATAGATGGTATTATTTAGTACTACGTTTGGTAGGAAATTGGGTCTATGTATAACTAATCCATGGATTAGTTATACCTCCTACATGGTATTATATGATGTATTACTAATACCTTCTATTTGGAGGTATTAGCAATACATGGGATATAATACCATGGGATAAGTCTACTAAAGACAAAAATATCCCTCAAAATATTTTATTATTTGTTTATTTTCTTGATTTTATATTTTATGGTTGTGCAAGTAAATTTATTTAAATAAATTAGCTTACAAATTATTTAACTCTCTCTAAATAATTTGTTAGCTAATTTATTTAAATAAATTTACTAGCACAACCATAAAACATAAAATAAAAAATAATTAAATATTTGTTCGGTTTTCTAATATTTTGTATTTTCAATAATTTATAACATTGAATACATACAAAAATTACAACTTGCAATCTTATTCGTAAATGTAGATGGTTTATTCAATTTTACTATTGTTTACCGTCTTTTCAATTTTAAAAGTTGATAGTTTATCTTTTTTTAAATTGAAAATTGACATTTGTAAGTGATCAATTAAATAAGATGACAATTATTTATCCTCAAATAATTTAAGAAAAAAAAGGCAAACATGACGATAAAATTGTTCTTTTCTTAGCTAGTTAGAAGGTCATAAAAAAATATTATCCGGCAATTATTTACCTTAACCCAATTGCATAAGAATTTAAGGGTATAATTGGAAAGAAGTTTTTTATAAAGTTTTAATCCAAACATAAGATGAGGTCGAAAACAATGAACCAAACACTTGATAAAAATAATCCCTGTATTACTAATTCCTGCTCTATTAATCCCAGCATTACTAATCCCTGCATTATCAATCTTTGTACCAAACGACCCCTTAATGTATAACTAATAGAGATGTTTACTAACTAAACAAAACACAAAAGAGACAGAGAGTCAGTCCACTAAATCATTATAAGGTATAATTGCATAGTGAATAAAACTTCTTTTAAAAAAAAGAAAATATAAAATTTATTTGACTTTCATATATTTAAATGGAAAATAAAATTATCTTATTTTTATTATTTTTTTAATGAATAATTGAATAAGAAAATAAAAGTTGCATAATTTAAAATTTTGGCTGATGAGAAGCATCAGTTCTGGATTTAGAAATTGTAAACTATGTCTGCAACTATTATAGCCTTAATGTGAGGAAACAATTATGGGGTGTAAATTACAATTGTAAAAATGTATCTTTCTCTTTCTTAAATTTGATTAATTAAAATCTATTTATGTGAGAAAATAGGGGGGAATTTCTAAAAATCTAAGCAAATAGAAAAATATGTTTGTTGATCATTGATATTATATATCAACGAGCTAATTCCTCTAATATTTAGTAAATTGGCCCATGCTTTGCTTCGCATGAATGCTCATTTTATAAAGTTATTATTTGTCCTAAACAGAAAAACATATTTTCCCACTATAATTTCTTGGCATCAAATTATTTAAAAAAATATTGGTAATTGCAGTTGTTTCTCATAATCTCCTAAACGCAAATATATTCAACCAAAAAAAAGTATTTAGAGTTAAATAACCAAATTTATGTTGAATGAAATTGGATAAAAACTCTAAAAAAATAAAAAAATGGTGATAGAGATTTATTACGTTTGCTCAATATGTTTTAAGTTTTTTAAAGGGAAATTTTGACTGAAATTGTTAGTTACGATACCATATTTTTTAGAGAACATCTTACTCCTCTTTTATTCCTGTACTATTTAATGTGCCATGTGGAGACGTTATTGTTTATAGGCATATACATATATTGGATCCTAAACTTGACTTCAAATTTTAACTTTGACCTCCAATTTTCATAATGCACAAACACACACTTTAACTATCCAACTTTTAAATAAATAAACACATGAATCCTACATGACACAATACACGTAAGACACCAGATAGGACAAAAAGTGACACGTATGATGGCATGTAAACATGTGTGTCTAATTGTTCAACTTCATACAAGTTTAAGTGTCTACTTGTGCACACCAAAAGTTGAAGGGCATAAATGTGATTCGAAACCAAGTCAAATGCCATATTTATGTATTATGCCTTGTTTATAATTATGCAACAAATATGTCATGTGGACGCATATAAAAGTTCGTTTTCAAAGTTCAGTATTGTTAAATCAATTTTGATTAAATTACGGATATATTTCATTTTTTTCCCTTTCTAACTGCTAGAATCTGTTCTTTTAAGTTCATTATCATCTTTCTTCTCACGCAATTAACTGTAGTATATATTATAAGAAAAAATAAAATACAGTAACAAAATGATCATAATTTCCAATATTCACTCAAAGATACAAAAATTTATTCGAAAACAAAACACTTCTTAAAAAAAAGAAAAAAAACTACTAATTTTCCAAAATCACCAAAAATTATTCTTTGCTTCAAACATCTGACCAAATTGCCAATCATGAGGAGCAACATTATCAGATTGAACCCATTTGCCATCACTAGTTTGTACTTGGAAAGACAAGCTTTGTCCTACCAAAGGCTCAGAAGTATCCCATCTTTGTCCCCAATTCCGCTTCATCGGTACCCATCCCGTCCTAGATCCTTTGATCTTAACATTGACAACATCTCCAACACCTCCCACATTGAAAACAAGAACAAGAATCCAATTAGGATTCCCTTTGATATCAAACTTTAGACCTCCTTTTTTCTGACAAGGGACTCTTCTGTAAACAACTGGTACAACACCTGCTTTGTACTCTGCAATTTGTAAGAACACAGGCAATGACAGATCAAAGTGATGTTGTGGAGGATTGCACCAAATGTCTGTAGTTTTTGCGTAATTTGGAGGGCAGAAATTAGTGGCTGTTACAGTTATGATTCGGCCTGAATGGCATGCATTATTAGGAGCATTCACGCACATTATTTGAAAGCAAGCTCCACAGGTAGATCCATTGTTAAAGAGTGCTGTGCTGAGTGCCGCTGTTTCCAGGCCATACCCTTGCCTGAATAAGTCTCCATAACCACAAGCTCCTTCTGCAATATACTATTCAAATTAATATCTATGTCATGATTAAACAACTCTGTCAAATGGGCAGGTTGGATTAAAATTGGAGATATAGTTGTAATAGAAAACGAGTTGGGTTCTGATCCATCCAATTTTACTTTGGGTTTAAATGGATTAAAAACAGATTGGGTCTTGACCCACTTAATTTGATTCGATTAATCTCTATAATTTAACATATTAATATTTAAATTTTGTAATCACAATTTGAATTTTCGCTATAGAATTTTTGTTAAAAAAAAGTAACAAATGAATAAAAATCCTAAAAAATGTTAAATAGTTAATAATTCATACCTTCAATATAAGAACATATCTAATAAAAAAATTTAAAACGAGTTGAAATTAGAGATTGAATTGGGCTCATTTGAGGATTCGGTTATACTTGAATGAGTTGAGATTGAACTCAATTCAAATTAGCGCACCCCTTAAAATTCTGGGCAGGTTGGGCGGTTTAGCTATGTTTGAGTTCATTTTGACACCCTTAATATGCAATATCAAATATATTTTTTTTAAAAAAAATCTAGTTTGATCACTGTTTCGATACTATGTTGAGTGTGTCAACAACATACGGAAAATTAAAGTATAATTATAACTTACGCATGGTTTCACCAGCACTCATGTCACCATAAAATGTAGCGCGTGCATGTTTCCATCCATGGGCTTGCAAATTTCCTTCTACCTCGTTAGATTCATATGCTTCAACTAAAAGTATAATATAAAATGTGATAAACAAGATGAAGAAACTTTGGTGTTTAGCCATTTTAGCTAAAACTATTTTTCTCTAAATTATTGATTTAATTTGAATAATGGCTTTGTTGTGGACATACAATTTATAGCCATAATATTCAGCTAAAATTGAGTAATTACATTAATGAGAAAGGATAATATTGTGATGGGATATAATGGAGTTACCATTTGGAAAATTAAGTTATATAATATTTTTCTGTTTTAGTTTATATGATATTTTCTATTTATTTAACTCATTTTTCAAATTAAAGTAAATTAATATTTTGAAACTAATATTTAAATATTAACAAATTATACCAAAAAAAATATTATAAGTGCAATTATTTTCATCGTCAATAATATATAATGGAAAAAATACATTTAAAAATTTATCTTGAATTTACATAATTTAACTCAAAATGCAAATAATATTATGTAACGTATACATATTTCATCGATTAGAATGAAGTAAAAAATAGAATAATAGAAAACCAAAATACAACGAAATGGTCAAATTCAAATATTCGCATTATAGTTTATTTCTTTACATTTTTTTGTCTCATCTTTTCTTTATACGTTTCTTGTTTCTTATACGTTAATTTTGTGCACTCCTTATTTACATTACAATCATTATAATTGATAACCTTTTTTTCACCAAAATTCTTTCCTCTTTTAAAAAATTCTTTAAGTAGTTACTCTTACCATTTAAATGATTTGTTATTGTTATATATAATTTTGAGAAACTAAATATGAAACAAATTAAATGAATCATTGTTTCAATTTAAACCTAAATTTCCGTCATATTATATGGAATCTTTTCTTGCCTTTTTTTTTCTTGATATATTTGTTTTCTTTTCGGTATATTGCTTAATCCTAAGATTACTAAAATCTCATTAAATTAATATTATTATAAAATATTATTATTATTTAATTGATAAATTAATATATATTAATTTTAAAAAGTTTTGAGATTCAACCTTGTGATGTTGGTATAATAACAGTTTTCATGGTGCAGTTCACAAAGACAACACCGTACTTTTGGATACAATAACAAAAGTTAGAGATGAACTTCAGTTAGAATTAAATTTAACCAAAAAGACACACTATAGGATCATATTTTATTAAAATGCCGTAGATTTATTTGTATTTTAAAAGAAATATTAATTTATAATATTAGTGGAACCACATATTTATCTAGGGGTGTCTTAAAAATATATTGTCTTATTATTTTATCGAAATGTGTGATTTTTCTATTGGTCCATATTAAAACCCGTGAAAAAATTAATCTTGGAAAGATTATTAATTTACCATGTATTAATTTAATAAGATTTTAGTCATAATTTTTTTTAAAACAATTACCCCATCCTAATTTTATACATCGAATGCAATTTGATTACATTTATTTCAGGGCAAAAGGAAAAGAATAAAAAAAAATCAAATAAGGCAAACATACAAACGGACATATAAAAAGATAAAATGCACGAGGAAAACAATAGTTTCCTTCTTGGATGTCGGGGTAACTTGGTAATTTTCATCTTTCCTTCTTTAAAATTTTGTCTTTTATTACTTTCTATAAATTAAAAAATTATGTAAAAATTAATAGCTTAAAATATTTAAAAACATATAAATTTTTTTAGTTAACTCTCAAATTTTATCTATACCACATAAATTGGAACAAAAGGGAGAAAGATATATAATGTAAAATATATTCTAAATCACAATAATTAATAATAAAAATATCAAAAATAACTTCTGGAAAAATTGATTGACTTTTGAAATTTCATTTGTGTCACATAAATCAATACACACAGAGTAATAAAAAAATTGATTGACTTGAATTTTCATTTGTATCACATAAATCAATACAAAGAGAATAATAAAAAAAATGAATTGTCTTTTGAATTTTTTTCGTATCACATAAATCAAGAGGAACTTTCACAAATAGGCACTTAAAAATAACCTAATTACTCTTCATAGGTATAGTTGGATGATTACATTTTGTAACTACATGTTAAAGGGAGGAGAGAGAGCAAATAATGGAAGAGAGATGAATTATATATATATATATATATATATATATATATATATATATATGGTTAGATAATTGTGTATTATACATGTGTTTGTATATATGGAAATCGAGATTGGGAGATGAGGAGAGAGACGAGCGATATTGGTAGAGGGAGGAGAGAGGTGACAGACTGAGGACAGAGAGTGGAGAAAGGTGAATTTTATATGTATATCGATTAGATAATTGTATATTATATGTATATATGGCGAGTGAGATTGGGAGAGCGAGGAGAGATGTGAGCGACATTGGGAGAGAGAGGAGAGATGCGAGCAAGAGAGGGCAGAAAGTGGGAGAGATGTGAATTGTATATGTATATCGGTTAGATAATTGTATATTATACATATGTGTTTGTATATTCTAGCGAATTATACATATATAAACGTAGCTAATTATACAAACTCGAAGTCAACCCATATTATTAATGTATAATGTTAGTCGCGAATAGTAATTATAACAAACTATAGCTATGATGAGTAATAGGTTAAGTTGGTAATTCTAGAGCCCATTCATATAATAGGCTAATCCTTTTGGGCATGTGAAACTTAAAGAACTCTAAACCCAATTAATTATGTTGCCACTTGATAGACAAATTTGTCTTTTAATTTTGGAAAAATTACATAATTGGTCTATTTTAATAAATAATTACTGATTTTAGTAATATTTTTTATTTATTATCATTTATAGCAATACTATGTTAAATCTGCAATATGTATTAAAAGTGAATTATGTATGCAATATATATGAATTATTATTGTTTTTAAAAATATATTATGTTTGTTTTGTAAAAATTTGACACATTGTATTATAAGTGAATTAAAATGTGTTGTAAATGAATTATCTATCATTAAAATTTGTATTATATGTGAATAAAAAATCGTTCTTTGTAATATGAATTAAACTTGTATTATAAATGAATTAAAAGCGATCAAGTGAAAAAGAAATATTATTGCTATAAATAGTAAATATTTTTTAATTATAGTATATATATGTAAGTTTAGCTTTAATTTTTTTCTTTATCTAAGGAAGAAAAACGGGGATAGACTATAGAGCAAGGAAAATTTGAAAAGAGATCGTTCCACAAGATAATATAATTAAATTTAAAAATGTTAAATCATATCGAATTAAATTGATATAATAATAATAGCATAATTTTATGAATAAAAAATACATCTACTGAGAAATTTTCAACACTCTACCATGCTCCCTCCTAATTAAAGCACAATATCTTTTTAATCTGAACAAGTTATAAATCATTATTTAATTTCATATAAATTGAAAAAATTGTATAAAATATCAAACTATTAGTTCAAATTAAATGTTATAACCACAATTTTGTTTAATTTTAATTCATAGCAAATATTTGTCACTCGTCTCTCTCCCCAAAATCTCGCTCGACACTCTCCCTCGCATCTCTCACATCATACAAACACAAATGTATAAATTGTGTTGTATTTGTATAAAACAAGAGAAAACTGTATATACAAATACAAATACATACATTTTTATCTTATACACTTATAATTATACAAATACAGATCTTTTCCGACATTCTCTTTTGCCTTTATCTCATTTTTGCTTTATGCAAACACAAATTATACAAATTATCACGTATAATTTGTATTGTATAAATTCATAGAGAGAGAATTGATATACAAACGTTTTATTTTTATTCAATTGTATACAAAATTCAAATTTTGTGTAGATATACAAACATAAAGAACATATACATATACAAACGCAATTTCTATAGACACATACACCTGATTTATACAAATCACTAAAATTTATACAAATCAAATGCGTGCGATTTTAAACAAATCAAAGTTGCTTGCGACTTTTATACAAATCTCATGCTCCATAGCAAACATAAAATTTGCTATGGCGAAAATTATGAATTATAGTTATATCATATAAATATGATTTTTATGTTTGTTAAACCCAAAATATACTCAATAATAAAGAATTGTTAAGTGTGATTTCCATTATTTTCTATTGGGCTTAGCTAGAAATATTGACAATTATTATTTCTTGGATAAATTAGCAATTAAGTCATAATTACTAATATAATTAGTCAAAATAACAACAATTTAAAATATTTATTTAAATGCCAAAATGACAACATTTTTATAAAATAATATGTATTCATATTTTAGTATATTTAAGCATTTTAAAATAATTTTATTTATGAAAAGAGTCATTAATTGGACCAAAATACACACTAATAACCGTTTCAAACGAAAAAAAATAATAAACTAATACAATTTACCTTTTTTCATTATCATTCACCGTCCTTCCCACATTTCATGTTTATTCACCATATCTCACCTTTCAAGTTTAGATTCCTTCAAGGTGCTAAATTGTTGCTCACCAAGAAATTCTCTATCGTTAAACTAAAATAATTTATTAATTCAAGCAAATTTTTTGATTAGCAAGGTAATTTCTATCATCCGAAATTATTTTTTTGATTTGATGTTTAAAGCATCGATTATACACATTACGGATTTTCAGTCGAATTTTTCAATTTTCATGTGATTTTGTTGAATTATTCATTATATGTTTATAATTTTCAATTTTCACGTGATTTTGTTGAAATATTCATTATATGTTTATAATTTTCAATTTTTTTTGTAATTCCCTTTTAATTTTTAAATTTTGTAGATTCTAAAATTCATATATATGTTTGCTTTGTTTGATGTTGAATACATTTTTTTAATATGACGTTAAATACATTTATATCATTATACAAAATACAACATAAAAATTAGAATGAATATAAATACAAATAATATTTCTATTAGAATGAATACGACTTAGAAAATGAAAATAAGTTTGAAGAGAAAAATAAAATACACAATAAAAAAATAAAATGAATACAAATATGTTTCTTAAGTAACTGCAGATTCATTTGACATACTATTGGAATGAATACGAACTAATAAAGAGATACAAGTTTAATTATACAAAATACAACATGAAAACTAGAATGAACACAAATACAAATGACATACATATTGGAATGAATACGGTTTAAGAAATGATACAAAATTATGGTAAACAAAATAAATACATTGTGAGAAAATTATGTCAAATAACATATAAAAATACAACATGAAAACTAGAATGAATACAAATACAAATGACATACATATTCGAATGAATACGATTTAAGAAATGATACAAAATTCTGATAAATAAATAAATACACTGTGAGAAAAGTATGCCAAATAACATATAAAACTATAGGTGTTCAAATTTGTAAATTTTAAAAAATTAATTTTTTTTAGTAGATGACATTTCAAGATATTGCTAAAGGATCCTATTAAATATCAAAATATTGTTATCTTGTAAAATTTCCCTTATTTTTTTTTTAAAAATAAACTGAACACCAAATAAATACCTAAGATTCCAATGTTGGGCTTTGTAAATGGGCCTTTACCCATCTATCTAGTTCCTATAAATATCTAAACCCTAGTTCGTGATTCCATCTTACCATACAAACCCTTGCTGAGAGCAGAGAGTCGCACAAGCCGCCGCAAGGAGAAGGGTAGCGAAGCGAAAATATGGAGCCGGCGAGAAATGTGAAGGACGTTTCACCACATGAGTTCGTCAAGGCGTACGCCGCACATCTGAAGCGCTCCGGCAAGGTATGTTTTCTTCTCTGGCAATACAGCGGGCAGGATGTACTTGTATATGTGTACAATTTTTGTGTTAGCTTAATGTTTTGAAGTTGATCATTTATATTGTTTTTGCGTTCGCTATGTTTCATATGTGATTTGCTTATACTTTTGGCTAGAATGTCCCTTGATATGGTGGTTGAGCTGTAGGATTTTGGGGAGTCAGGTGGTTGTTCATTCTATACATTAAGTAATAATATCTCCTGCGCTCTCTAGAATAATGGAAAATAGTATGTTGATCTGTTTTTGGACTGTAAGACTTGTGATTAGTACACAAAATGTATCTGATTTGTACATGAATCTGCTGCTGTCTTTTGTTTAAAGGCATAAGGTTTATTTATATCTTGTTCAGTTGCCTTAGAATGTGTAGTCTTAGGATGATAGAATGAGATTGCCTTTTATCTAATCTAATCTCAAAGCATAGATGTGAATGGGCTCAGCAGAAAAATATTACTAGGCTTTCTAGAATTGTGGATAACAATGTGTTTATTTCTGCTTTAGGACTGTAAGACTTGTTATAAGTATACAAAATTTATCTGATTTGTACTTGAATCTGCTGCTGTGTTTTTGTGGATAACAACGTGTTGATTTCTGTTTAAGGACTGTAAGACTTGTTATAAGTACACAAATTTTATCTGATTTGTACTTGAATCTGCTGTTGTGTTTTGTTTAAAGGTGTACACTCCGTTTATATCTTGTTTGGTTGCCTTTGCATGTGTAGTATTAGGATGATGAAATGAGATTGCCTGTTCTGTTAGTTAGAGATTGATGTAAAAGCTTAAATATGGACGTTCTCAGCAGAAGACATTAGCTTTTGCTCAATGTGTATTTGTGATTAGGAATTCATTGATTATATACGCTCACATTTAGAATCCAGTAATCAGTACTTGAGTTTGTGACGTAGAATCCACAAGGCTGAAATCGTAGCTTCATTCTCCCATGTAAGAACAAATATTTCTTTATATTCCAGTAGTAAGTCATGCGTTGTTTTCTGTAAGAAGAGTGTGTGTCTTCCCGTTATTATTGGTTAGACTGTATTTTTACCCATCCATTGTTTGGTTGTTTTGTTTATGGACTAGACTTCCTGCTGAATGCCAGTTTTGATGTGAATAAAAATCATAGTGATCTTATTATTTAATTTTATATCTGTAGTTGGAGCTGCCAGAATGGACTGATATCGTAAAAACTGGAAAATTGAAGGAGCTTGCTCCTTATGACCCTGATTGGTACTACATCAGGGCAGGTATGTTCTTTCTCATCTCCCTACTTAAAGAATGGATTTATGTGAATTTGGTTTCCTGACTCTTCTTCACTCTTGATTTGAATATAATGGACAGCCTCTATGGCCAGAAAGATCTATTTAAGAGGAGGTATTGGGGTTGGAGGATTCCGCCGAATCTATGGTGGAAACCAGAGGAATGGCAGCCGTCCCCGTCATTTCTGCAAGAGCAGTGGTTCAGTTGCACGCCACATCCTTCAGCAATTGCAGACCATGAACATCATTGACTTTGACCCAAAGGGGTATGTATTCTTTCACAATTGAATTTCATCTTTCTTGTTTTTTGGTGTTGCTCTCTAGGCATGTATTTCTTTTCGTCAGGAAGAACTACACAGATTTTGTTGTCTCAGTAATAATACATCTTTTTAGTAGAATAATTAAGTTGTTTAATAATTGCTTTATTCTTGGTAATGTGTTGTATTATTGTTCTATATGTCCTGATAAAGAAATGTAAAGTGAAAAAGTGTCCAAAGGGTTCTTCAAAATGAATATCAAGTGTCATATTTGTCACATTGTTTGTTAATTGTGTTTCTGATATCTATAATGTTCTGATTTATGACTGTTATTTTCTTTTATCCAGTGGGAGGAGAATCACATCCAATGGGCAAAGAGATCTTGATCAGGTTGCTGGACGAATTTCGGTTGCAAATTAAGATATGAAAAAGGAGGCGTTTTTATTAGTACATGAGTTGTTGTCAACTTATAATTTCAGCTTGGACCTATAATAGGTGTAGGGTATTGTTGAATCTTTGTCTGCATGTTTTGCCCTTTTTGTTTTCAATCTGGAATTCTTTTGCATCAGTATGCTAATTTTGTCGTTTAAAATACTTCATTACTTTTGTTGCTCATATCAAAGTGCCGCTGTTTTTTATAAAGTATCTTAATAACTCGCTCTTATTTGCCTATCAACCTCTTCCTGCATATAATGATCACCACTTTCTTCAATTTTACATTTTCTTATTTATGTTCAGTGAGATTTCCTCGTAGGTTAAATATCTTTTAGCAGATAATATCCTATGGGGAACATTTATCCATTTGAAGTTAATTTTCAAACTGTCAAAGGGATAGCTCTTGTTGTAGAGGATTTTTTGTAGAACAATACAGCTTGATCAATTGTAACAAGCCAAACGATTCTAGAGGGTTTACAATGTTCAATTGTATTTTCCATGGTAGACTGTCCTAAACATTTTCTTAAAGCGAAAAATAGGTTGGTATAATCATCAGAACATTTGAAAATTAGATCAAAGTAGATTCCAAATGCAGGAAGCATTAGAGGTTACTTGTCCAAAGTTCTGCACAAACGCCTATGAACTAAGCTGCGGGGGGCTGCTTACGTGCTTACGTGAAACCCAAATCGAACCGAAAAATCAAATGTATACCCTTATATTGGATGGATGGAGTATTAAGTAGTAATAAAATTATTATCACAATATTCTTGCCTTAGTTCTAAGTTATTTCATATATACGATGGTATGATAATTTATCATGATATAACTTATAGGAGATGATATATTTCGAGATAGTTAAACATATAATAGTTGACCCCTTAGGATTGTTTTGATATTAGAGACCAAAATAAATAGTGCCGAAATTAAAAAAATATTTTAGGTATAAAATTTTGATCTATCATTTGATTGTTAAGTTTAAAATAACTTATCCAATAATTTATTTGGAAAAACTTTAGGATCGTGCATCAAGCAATTGGATACTTGTCCAAACCTTATTTTGTTAATTGAAAATGGAAACGGTATTTTTAGTCCATGTGTTAAGGTTAATTTTTTATTTTAGTTTTTGTGTTATTTAACTTAACACTATTAATCTTTATTTATATCAAGTGAGTGATTTTAATTCTTCAACTAACAGACACAAAAATATTAACAGAGAGTTCACTGCTAAAGTGGGTAATTTGGTTATTTTAAATTAATTGCTTGAGAAAATAGAAAACTTTTTTTTTAAAAATCATTCGTTGCATAATTTATCGTTTGTCGGTGTGAGAGGGAGGGTTAATGCCTATCAAATTGGTTTTTGAAATTGTAGCTCAAATCGACGGGCTTGTTCTTCTAGATAGAGATAAGGAAGACTTAGCTTGTTCTTCAAAGCGAGAGAATTAAAAAGGAAATATCTGAACTACTCTTTAGCACTGAACTCTCTGTTAATTTTTTTTGAATTTATAAATTGAAGGATTAAAATCACTTACTTGATATAATTGAAGATTAATAATGCTTAGTTAAATAACACAAAAATTAAAATAAAAATATAATCTTAACACAGAGACTAAAACTACCGTTTTTCCTAATTGAAATATCTTTCTATTTTTTTTGTCATATCACTGATTTTATTAAAATTGAAGATTTAATTGGACAACGAAATAAAAAGAAAAAAGAAGGCAATGGGTATAGGTCATGGAGCACCGTGTCCCCAACGTGTTGCTTCAGTATAAATCCACAGAGCAAGGGCCCAATTCGAACATGGGCCCTCCAGTGTCGACACACACTGAGAAAACCCACGTGTAGCCCTGTGGTTCTCCGATGCATCGCCCCCTGCTCTAGGATTATTAGGAATATACATAAGGTCACTCTAGAAAATTGTATAATAATATAAAAATTCATAATTAAGCCGTTGGTTGCCTAACACTTAATTAATAACCGAATCAAAAATTAAATAGGAGGACTAAATTCTGCATTTGATTAAAGCAAAAAGATATTTGAACTCCGATTCTCCATTTTTCCTTCACACGCCTAGGGTTTTGCAGCTACGATTCTGTTCAGAGGAACAAACAGAGCACGACGCTAATTCAATTCTCTTTCAAATTTTGTTAATTAATACGGTAAGAGGTTGTTAACTACCAATTTGTTATGGTTTTGCTGAATTGATTGAACATGTTATTGAAGAACTATGAGTTATATATGATCACGTTACTTTCTTCGTTTTGAGCCATTTCCTGATTGTAGGTTCGTTCATAATATATCAGTATAACTACTTTTTTTGGTTTAATTTGCCATTATTTCTAAGGAATATTGTCGGAAATGGTTTTTACCGATTCGCTTCAACAATCTGCTTTTTCTCTGATTAACCAATTAGCTCGAGAAGCAAGTCCAGCGTTTTTGCTTCAATGCGGTATAATAGTTGTGAAGAGCAATCTCTTGTGCAAAAGGTTACTTGTAATAGTTTATGCGGTGTAATAGTTTTTTTCCCCTTGTAACTGTGGTGTTTGGACACCATCTCTATTAATTACACAAGATATTTGTGTAATTAGTCAAGGTGCGCAAAAGCTGGTTCGGACACTACAGTCATAAAAAATGAATAAGATGTTAGGAGACATAGGAAGAAATCACCTAGTGTTTGGCCTATGCTAGATTTGAACATGGGAATTCATGGTTTTCAATCCACTTTACTAGGCTACACCCTTGGGAGCTATGCAGTATAGTAATAGTTTAGTTTTACTTTCTGGTTAATAATTGGTAAATGTATTTCATGTTTCAGTTTTTTCCCTTGGCCAAAATTTTGCTAATGTTATATGATCTCAGCTAAGGTTTAGTGGAATGTTTCCGGTACTGTGAGATATAAATGTTCTTTCTTTTCTTTTGCAGGTTATTTTTTGTTTCTTGTTGTATTGATTCAAAGGTTTAGGGCCCTTCAGGGGTCGAAATGAACTTAAGCAGGATTCCAAGGATGTGTTGAATTGAAGTATCATCATCTCTGGACAAAGATTCTCAAGTGTTGTTGGTTGCTTATACTTGATAGTAAGCTAATATGTTTGGCATAATTGGGGAAAAATGGAACTCGACATAGGATACTAACGCCAGCATGTCTTTAGATTGTGTTAGTGTTAAGGAGGTGCATGATGCTATTATTCGTAGCCTAATGCTCATCTAGGTTCAGATTTATACTAGAATATGTGTAATTGTGTATCAAGTATGGAAATATAGAATTCCAAAATGGAAGATTATAGAGAATCAGAGTTTCCACTTCTTAGCTGGATCAGCAAAAATCCTTCTGAGATGGCAGAATCCCCTCTGTTTATTCTATCCTGTTTAATTGCTGGTTTAGTAGGAATTTTAACTATATTTTACACAGCTTTCCAGTGGAGAAGGAACATAAATGGTAGTTGGATGAAAGCCATAGCCAGGTCAAAGAAAAACCCCAAAACAAGGAATAAGGTCCCTGCAGCTCCTCATACTTGGGCTTTGGAGACCGTTTCTCGAGGGAAAAGTTTAAAATGCTGTGTCTGTTTGAATTCCATTTCTCCATCTCAGACTCTTGGTCCAATTGTTGCTTCAGATAGATTTTTTAATCGTTGCAGCATATGTGGTGCAGCAGCTCATCTGAGTTGCTCATCGAGTGCTCAAAAGGATTGTAAATGTGCATCTATGTTCGGATACCCGCATGTGGTACATCAGTGGGCCGTGCGCTGGACAGAGGTAGCTGATCAACCTGATGAATCTTATTTCTGCAGCTACTGTGAAGAACCAAGTTCATTTCTTGGTGGGTCCCCTATATGGTGTTGCTTGTGGTGTCAGCGCCTAGTTCATGTTGATTGTCATGCCAATATGTTCAATGAAACAGGTGATATATGTGACCTGGGCCCTTTCAGAAGGCTTATTCTATCGCCGCTTTATGTGAAAGAGTTTAACAGGGGAGGACTGCTGAGTTCTATCACACAAGGTGCCAATGAAATTGCTTCTTCAGTCCGTGCTAGTATAATAAGTCAAAGCAAGAAATACAAGCACAGTAAAGAAAAACATGAGAGTGGGACCTCTGCAGAGACAAGCAATGGTGTTGTTGTTGGGGACACAACTACTGAATGCACTGCTGATTCTCATCAAGTGAATGGTAATAGTAATGGTAATATAGATGAAAACTGCAATAGTGGTGTAAATAGAGAGGGTGCGGATCAGCAGCAAGACAGTGGTGTTAAAAAGTTGATATCTATACCCAGCTTCAAGAGGAGTTCATCCATTAATCAGAAGGATGAATCTCAATTATTAGGGCAGAAATATGAATTGACTGATTTGCCTCCAGATGCCAGACCTCTGCTAGTTTTTATTAACAAGAAAAGTGGAGCTCAACGAGGAGATTCACTTAGGCAGCGGTTGAACCTTCTATTAAACCCAGTTCAGGTCTTTGAGTTGAGTTCAACAGAAGGACCGGAAGTTGGTCTGCATCTTTTCAGAAAAGTGCCACACTTCCGGATTCTTGTCTGTGGAGGTGATGGAACTGTTGGCTGGGTTTTGGATACCATAGATAAACAAAACTATGTTTCTCCTCCACCGGTGGCAATACTCCCTGCCGGGACGGGAAATGATTTGGCTCGAGTTCTTTCCTGGGGAGGTGGTTTAGGGTCAGTTGAGAGACAAGGTGGTCTTTGCACACTTTTGCATGATATAGAACAAGCAGCAGTAACTATCCTTGACCGATGGAAAGTTTCTATAGTAAATCAGCAGGGAAAGCTGCTTGAACCCTCGAAGTTCTTGAACAACTATCTTGGTATGGTGACTGATCTTCTCTAAGTGGCAAACAATATATTAAATTTTGTATCACTGGAGAATATTATGATCAGTGTCTCACTACTTCAATTTTATTCTCTATTATTATTTCCTTGCAAAATTTGATGAGTTTCCCCTGTTGATGTTCCAGGGGTTGGTTGTGATGCAAAGGTTGCATTAGAAATCCATAATTTGAGGGAGGAAAACCCCGAGAAGTTCTACAATCAGGTATGCAGATTATGTTCCATAAGATCATGTGAAGTATGATAGTTGGGTTAGTGGATTTTGGTTCGATAAAGAAATAGGTCTATAGTTTTCAACAATTGCTTTGATAGTCGATATGTCTGATGATGAATTTATGTGTACCATCATAATAAAATTGGTTTTAGTTTGCAAAAAACTAACAAATTAGTTGCCATGTAAACCATATGTTATGTTCCACGAGCATCTGAACACAATTTGGGTTGTCAAATTTGGTTTGATAAAGAATCATCTGTAGCTTCAAACTTGTGCTATGACAGTCGATCTAGTGATGATAAACCTTCACGTATCTTCATACAACATCATGATAAGATTAGTGTCGGGTTATCGTGAAAGGAACACATTAGTTTCCCTTGAACTTTACATATAGGTTTATGCTATAGTTTCAGAGCGTTCTTAGTTCCTATTGAGGGGGTTTCGTGACCCAGTTTCTTGGTAGTTTCACCATATTTCTTCGTGATATAAGTTGCCTCTGTTGTACGTGGAAATGAAAGTCATTGAACTGTTCACATATGGAATTACTGTGGATAGATTTATATGCTTGTAACAGTCATCTCTTGCAATTAAATTTCATGGAGTCAGCCTGGTTACTAAGGTTCTCTATTACATTATCTTCAAATAACGCAAGTAGATCTATACTTATTGGATTCTTCTAAGTTAAGAAGGAATTCTTCAAAGAAGAATCTGGATTTGTGGAACGTAGCTACCGTAATATCTCTGACCTAGATGTTTTCTTGTCATTATTAGGGTGGATGTTTTTTTGTTATATGAAGTGTTTTTGGTCTATGTCTAGACGAGATATAACACATCTATTGCACATTATCTTAGTCCTAGCGTACTTCAGATGCAGAATGGTTAACTGCAGCTTGATGTTTCTAGTTTATAGCCCTGAATTCTATGTGCACGTTATTATGGTGCCAACTGTAAAGCTTCTGTTTGGTTTAGTGTGTTGACATTATATGACACTCTGGCTATGTCAAGATTATGAGCATATGTGCATGCTTGTGATACTCATTGATTTTTGAAGATACTTATGACCAAGTATCTTGGGTTATTGAAAATCAAATTGTTTGATAGCTTCAAATCTTCTGTAGTTGCACTCTTACTATCAATTCCTTTGAGGGGGTTGGTGATATATATGTTTCTGTACTGTCAATTCCTTTGAGGGGGTTGGTGATATATATGTTTCTGTATGCTCTGCTATCTCTAAAGCATGTTAGTATGAGTAGACCTGTTCTATGAAAAGGATTAACTGTTACCGGCTGATGACCAGTTAACTTTTCATGCTTCTGCTGGATAGACTCCATTTTTTATATTGGTCATTCTGTTGTTATCGTCCCCAGGGAGTTGATCTAGCAGTAAGAGCAGGGTGTGTTGGGTGGGTTAGGTGCACATCATGGTCTCAAACCTTGCCTCAGACAGAAATTGGTTATTTAAGGATTGAGAGGAAGGCCCTTAATGTAACGATCCTCAAACTGTGCATATCTATTCTAGTTCTATCATCAGTTTTATGGGTACTAAGAGAAATTCTAGAGAATGCTTTGTCTTGATTTCTTTCTCTTTTCTGAGGGATGAGGAGAGAAGATAGGGTCAAAAGAAAGTGCCACTTTGGAGTTTCAACAATTTGCCTGTGTAAGTGACTAGGTGGTGATCCGGTATTTTCTGAATCCTTATGTAAGTAATTACAGAAGAGATTCTTTCAACAAAGATGTGAGTTAGGAAGGATTGGTCTACGAAATATAAACCGAAGATGGAACCTTGATATACCCCAGAACAATATTTTGTTTTACCCCGATATATATTAGGAGCAGCCGATCATTTGATTGGGCTGAAATTTGGAATTGGTGCACTTGATAATGTGAATCATGTGAAAAATATAAGCCAGGTGAACTAAGATGGAAGTGCAGAGCACCCGATCTACTTTCCTTTGTGTAACATTAAAATAAATAAGGATATCCTGGAAAAAGTTTAATAGCAAGACAAATCCACCCTCCTCCATGAAGATCAAATAAATTTTACACCAAGAGTATAATAGCAAGCTAAGTCCACCCCTATTAGTCTGTATAAAGAGCTGGGTAGTCACGGCCTGTACTGGCTAATAATGTGGTTTTGCGTATGCCGTTTTGTTACGTTAAGATCTGCTGCCTATGATAGTATTCTTTTTTTCTTTTTATGTAGTGAACTGCATCATTTGTGTATTAGTCTTGTCTGTGGTATTTATTTGTATGGAATTCTTGGCCATATATTGCTGAGTTGTATTCCATGTAATTATCTTTTTATTTTATATGCATTCGTGACTGAAATTCTTTGCAACAATGTTGCAGTTCATGAACAAAGTTCTTTATGCCAGAGAAGGTGCCAGGAGTATCATGGATTGGACATTTGCAGATTTTCCGTGGCAAGTTAGGGTGGAGGTTGATGGTGTTGAGATTGAAGTTCCAGAGGTGGTTTCAAAAGGCTGGACTGTCCTTGTGGAAAATACATTTGAATTATGAATGCTTACCTTTTTTTAGTTATTTCATATGTGACTTCTTCAGTTCATATTTTTCCAAATTTCATAGTTCATAGAAGATGCGAAAGTATAAATCAACTCCCTGAAAATACTACTAATAAATCTTCCATCATGGAGGAAAGATGCTAAAGTTTATATTCGAAATTTGGTGGATGATTCAGTGTTTTCGTCTTAGAGATATTTAGCGAGTAATTGCAGGTCTTGAAACTGCTTAAGTAACTTAATGATAATTTTTTAATGACGAGTTAATGACTTTTTAACTTGATCTCTAGGATGCAGAAGGTGTTCTTGTAGCCAATATTGGAAGCTACATGGGTGGAGTAGACTTGTGGCAGAATGAAGATGAACACTATGACAATTTTGATCCTCAATCCATGCATGATAAGATGCTGGAGGTTGTTAGCATTTCTGGGACGTGGCATCTTGGGAAGCTTCAGGTATGTAGGAGACAATTTTACACACATCAACGTGGCAAAAATAATTTTCATGGTTCTTGAGGGAACTTTCTAGTGTATTAAACTAGCTTCAAATTAGGCAGTTGTTTCAGATGTTTAAGGGTAAAGCACTTATTGATGGTTATTTATCTCTTTATTTTTGAAGAATGAATTAAATCCTGGTTGAATGTGTCCGTCTCTTGGCTTATGTATATATATTAATTCAATAACACAACAATTTGCTTCTTGTCTCGCCAAATTAGATGCCAACCTGGCACGATTTGTCTATTTGATCTTCCACTACCTTTTAGTTTCACTCCTTTGTGATAAAGTCACTGCTCGTGCAAACAGGTGGGGCTTTCCAAAGCTCGGAGGCTTGCACAGGGTCAGTTGATCAAAATTCATCTTTTTGCTGCATTTCCTGTTCAAATAGATGGTGAACCCTGGTATCAGCAACCATGTACATTGACAATTACTCATCATGGACAGGTCGATCCCATCACTTGCATAATCTTTGTTTCTCTTTTTTTTAGCCAAAAGTTGACGAGACTTTCTCGTCGAATTTATCAGAACTGCTACAGTATCTAAAGTATGTCCTTGCTGTTGAATTACAGGCCTTCATGCTGAAGAGAGCAGCAGAAGAACCCCTAGGTCATGCAGCAGCAATAATTGCCGATGTGCTTGAGAATGCAGAGTCCAATCAAGTGATCGACGCTTCACAGAAGCGGGCACTTCTTCAAGAAATGGCCATCAGACTCTCTTAAGACACCAACAGAGTGATTTGTTAGTTTGCAGCAGTAAATCAAAGTTTTGTATAAAACCCCACCTCTTGCCTTTTTTTTTTTTTTGGGCACGGTATCTCATTTCACGTGTAAAATATACTGTATATGGAATTTAGAATGCTTGTTCAGTTTGTATAAAAGGAAAAACTAGTCAGCGTTCGAGTTAAGAGGCGAATGTTATTAGTTTTTCGACGTTCTTATTTTTGTTTCATCTGTATCAGTCCCATTTCTGAGCTATTTTTTCTTATTTTAACCACATGAAAATATTGTACTACATCACTGAATTCAAATGCACTCGATACAATTGTATTTTGTTTCTCTAGTTTAAATAAACAATGCAAAATTGACGTAGTGCTCTGCATATGATCATAACAAATATCAAGCGATCGGTATCGTAACATTCTCTTAACATTTGGGAGTAGTCAAAACTGCGCAAAGTCCAATTTTAACAATAAAATACCCAAGTGACATTATAGGCAATTCGACCAATTTTATGATAACCATTTGACTTGATCAAACAAATGAAGTCAATACACTTGTTTAATCGATACAAAGGAAGGGTATAACAAAAGTTATTTCTGACATTGATTATTCTTTTTATTTAGATTTAGTCGTTTCTGACATTGATTATTCTCTCTATTTGAATTTTACTTTTTTCGTCGAAGATAAAGTAGGAATTAATTTTTTTGCTACATTATGATCGATTATTTACTAATGTAATTGACATATTTTGTTGAATTTTTTCATAATTTATACACACCGGGCAAAAAATTAAATAGAAAATTCAGTCAGTTATTCGTATAAAAATTTCTTATTGGAAGATAGGACGGCAAGGGCCATGATCATGCCATGGCTTGTTCTTGAAAGTTAAAGCAATTGGCACATGCAGCCGTTTCTTGTACTTCTCCTTCTATATATTTGACCAATTCATAGACCATGTTTTCTTTTTATTACCGAAACTCGAATTAACATTAAAATTGTCTTTTATGTAATTTATAGGTTATTAATTTGTATCGTGAAAATAACCATCGATATTTGTATTAGGTATGTTATTTATATCATATCCTTCCGGATGCATAACCCTTTCCGAATCATATTAATGTAAAAAATTTTGTACCCCAAATTATTTTTGTTTTAATTAATAGAAATAGAATAATTGGTGCATTCTTTTAACAACATACTCAACTAAACCAACTCCATATGATGAATAACTCAACCCCAAGAAAGAATATTTATTAATAATTCATCACGCCATAAATATTTTATAAAAAAGAAAAGAAAAAGTAAAGCTTGATGATTAGAAACACAACAATGAAAAAACAAATAACTCGAATTTAATTTTCAATTTCATGGTAGATAAAATAAATAAGTAACTATTACAAATTTCGGACCAATTAAAATTAATTTATTTTAAGCCAAATGCATAGTAAACGTAAAATTTTAAAAAATACCAATCTTTTGAGTTATTTTTTGGCACTTATAAGAATATAAAATAGTAATAATATGGTTCATAGATCATGAAGAACTAAATTATTTGATTTTTCACGATTCTTATTATACTTATCATCAGTAATTAGGTACAATGACAAACAAAAAAAATTTCCCCACCCTAAAATAAAGATATTTTGGTATATTCTATATACTTTAATTTAGACTACAAAAAATAAAAATTTTCTTTACTTTTTATTAGACTTCATATCAAATAAAAATCAATAAACTAAAACGGAGGAAGTATACATTAATCATTAATGTCATCAGATTTTTAATTTTGCATTAGTAGTTCTTACTTTAATGCATTCATCTTATTAAGAGTATATTCATCTAGAAAAATATATTACAATTAGTTGCATTTGAAGGTGCAATGTAATCTCTCTAGGTACCATTAATTATTACTTTAATTAGCGTGATTTGACTGTCTAAATACTTTTTAATGGGATGATTATTTATCTTGTGAAATATGAATCATTTTTAGCACTTATTCATACTGTTAATTAATATTAATAATACTTGATTTGAAACATTTTCAATTTCCATGCGTTTCTAATCAAGAAAAAGAGGGAAGATATACTTATTAATATTTTTAATTTTTTTTTTTGTAAGTACATACAATTATCATCTTTTCCCCCCTTCCTTTTTGGATCTAATTTTTAAAAAATCGAAACATTTAATTTCACAATTGTCTTTTAAAATTGTTAAATTTAATTATATCCTTTTAAAAGGTTATTTTTAATCTTTATTCTTAGAAATCAAACTTATACACAGCATAACATAAGTTTTTTAGAGACATGAGACGTAACTTGTGAAATATTATGATAAATTTTTACAGAAGTCCTATTTTTTTTTTTTTTTTTTTATGCTCTACTCATTTAATAAAATTTATTATCAAAATCATCTTTATCCATCTCCAGTAGAAATAAGTTGTACCTTTGATATTTATCATAAATCTTCTTTTTGTCTTTAATTAAAATTTTCAAACCTTTTTTTTGTCTTTAATTAAAATTTTCAAACCAAAACGTTCTCTATTTTAAAGAGTTATAATCAAAATCAAACAGTAACTCTTAAATAATATATTTGAGACCTCCAAAAGAAAAAGAAGAAGCAAAATTAATTTATTTTGTAGTGAAGTTAAAGCTTCTGCAGCAACTTTTTATTTTTTTGACGTCAATTTTTCAGGTACCAGCACGTTGATCTCAGGCTCTGTTGCCTTCAAAGCAAGTTTTTGATTTATTTTTTTTTATAAAAAAAATAATTCTTTTTGCTCAATCATGCTTAATACATGCTCTTAATCTTTCTTTAATCACACTCAAATGCCTCTTCTGAACAACCATTTTCATGAACTTTCTTTATCCGTTACTGTATCAGTCAAAAAAACAATTTTCTTGTTCGGTTACAATGTAATTATTCACATGAAAATTACACCTGCTTACCTCTGTTTTTTCATGCTTTTAATTAATTTGGTTCCACAAAATAAGGAGAAAAGGTTTTTTTTTTTTTTACAGCTTGTTTGACTTGGGATTTGTTCAAAATCCATTCTTGAAAATTGAGTTTATAGGGAAAGATTAAACAAAAATGTATTTTTCTTTCTTTTGCTAAATGGACTTCTTTTACTTTTTTTTTTTTTTTTTTTTTGTGATGGAAAACCAAAGACGTTTTTTAAAATACTTTTTTGAACCCCTTTTAACATATCCTACTTGGGTTTTGTTCAAAATCCATTCTTGAATTAAGTTTTGAGTAAAAAATCAAATTTGTGATAAAATGTAGTTTTTTTTGTTCGTAGCTTAATTGATTGGCTATTTAAATTTCTAACTTATTGATGATTCCCTTTCACCTACCCCTATGACATGGAAAAAACAACTCATATTTTAGTTTTCACCGTTTGCAAATAACAATATCATATCTAGTTAAAACCGATGAAGTGGGGTGGAGGATACCGTGTAAGCAAACTTTTTTTAAATCCTTTTTCTAATTTATTCCACTTTTTTTCCATTGTAATTTTGATAGAAGTATTGTAGAAAAAGTTGGTAAAAGTTCAAAATTGAACCTTGATTGAGGGGTAGTCTTTGGTTTATTTACTAGAGGAAAAAAGACAGAGATGGTGGAATTTCCCTTGTTAGTCACTGAAAGGTCCCTCTTGAAAACGTGTTAAACATTCCAAATCAGACTTTAAATCTTACATTTGGCACTTTACTTAGTTTTTGAGAGTCCATTGGCACACACCCTTGGTCTCTTTGCCCATTATATAAAGTGGTCCTTTCTAATTCTTTGAACCATCACTCAGTCCCTTTGATAACAACATTTGATTGATATTTCATAATCAACAGATATCTTTCTTTCTTGTGATAATTTCCACTTTTCTAAAAAAAGTTAGTGGGAAGTCCTGTTGAGGTAACTTTTATTGGTCTATAGTTCTTCTTTCTCTTTGCAAGATTTCTAGTTTAGTTTTTTAGTTTGCTCCTTTCTTTGTCATCCATTTTCAGCATTTTCTTTGTGTATTCTTGTGCTTTTTTTTTTTTTTTTGAGCTGAGGGCTATCAGAACAACCTCTCTACTTTCCAAGGTAGAGGTGAGGTTTGCGTGTAATCTACCCTCCTCATAAGCTCAGACCCCACTGTGCGATTACACTGGTTATGTTTTGTTATGTTGTTGTTGTTGTGTATTCTTGTGCATTGCTAATAAGATCATGTCATCATTTTTGTGTCTCTGTCAATGGCTGGAGGTAACATATGCTTTGATACTACATATTTGTGCATTTGATGATGCTTGTGAGGCTAAACTATTTGCAGAACTCCTAATATATAGTATCAGCTTTGTAAAAGTTAATGACACATCTTGAGTATGTAGACGCAATCCTTTTACCGGGTTTATGAGAAAAAAGATATATGCAAGTCTATCTAGTTCTCTTTTTATATTTAATTTAGAGGATTTACATATGGATGTCATATTCTGGAGACTGATTAGGACACTGGGGGAATATGTTGGTTGTTAATTGGAGAAATGAAAAAGATGTTCTTTGGAATATGATTCCTCTAATAGGTGCACTTTGCTTTTCATTTTACTAATGCATGTTCAAGTATAGAGATGTCATCTAGACAGCACTCATACAGCCTTTACTGGATGGATTTCTTGTTTCTTTACAGCCTATCGTTACATCAGACCTTGCGGAGAATACGTTCTGTTATGGTTATAAATAGGATAGAGCAAACGAGCTTGATAGCGCAACTTTTATCAGTCCTGAATATAGTTCTTTCCTGTTTTTCCAGGTTTCATACTACAGGAAAAGATGGTGAAGATCTGTTGCATTGGAGCTGGATATGTTGGTGGACCAACTATGGCAATCATTGCCCTAAAATGCCCCTCGATTGAAGTGGCTGTTGTTGATATCTCTGTTGCCCGGATCACAGCATGGAATAGCGATGAGTTGCCTATCTATGAGCCTGGACTTGATGATGTGGTGAAGCAATGCAGAGGAAAGAACCTTTTCTTCAGCACTGAAGTAGAGAAACATGTCTCTGAAGCAGACATCATCTTTGTGTCGGTTAACACCCCAACAAAGACTCGAGGACTTGGAGCTGGAAAAGCTGCAGATCTTACATACTGGGAGAGTGCTGCTCGTATGATAGCTGATGTATCCAAGAATGATAAGATTGTTGTGGAGAAATCAACTGTTCCGGTTAAAACAGCTGAGGCAATCGAGAAGATCCTCACTCATAACAGTAAGGGAATTAACTTTCAGATCCTTTCGAATCCAGAATTTCTTGCTGAGGGAACCGCAATTCAGGATCTTTTTCATCCAGACCGTGTTTTAATTGGAGGAAGAGATACCCCTGAAGGGCAAAAGGCAATCCAGACCCTCAAAAAAGTTTATGCGCATTGGGTCCCTGAAGACAGAATCATCTGCACCAATCTCTGGTCAGCTGAGCTCTCGAAGCTCGCTGCCAATGCCTTCTTGGCTCAGAGGATTTCATCAGTTAACGCTATGTCAGCCCTTTGTGAAGCTACGGGGGCTGATGTTACACAGGTGTCCAATGCTGTTGGTAAGGATAGCCGAATTGGACCCAAATTCCTCAATGCCAGTGTTGGTTTTGGTGGTTCATGTTTCCAGAAGGATATCCTCAACTTGGTTTACATATGTGAATGCAATGGCCTCCCAGAAGTTGCCAATTACTGGAAGCAAGTGATCAAGGTGAATGACTATCAGAAGAGTCGTTTTGTTAACCGTATGGTCTCCTCCATGTTTAACACAGTTTCTGGTAAGAAAATTGCCATTCTTGGATTTGCCTTCAAAAAAGACACAGGTGACACTAGGGAAACTCCTGCAATTGATGTCTGCAAAGGCTTGTTGGGAGACAATGCTCACTTGAGCATATATGATCCACAGGTCACTCAGGAACAAATACAAAGGGATCTTTCAATGGAAAAGTTTGACTGGGACCATCCAACTCACCTCCAGCCAGTGATTCCTTATGGAGTGAAGCAAGTTAACGTGGTGTCTGATGCTCACGAGGCAACAAAAGACGCCCACGGTCTCTGCATTCTCACTGAGTGGGATGAGTTCAAAACACTTGATTTCAAGTGTATTTATGACAACATGCAAAAACCTGCATTTGTGTTTGATGGTAGGAGCGTTGTTGATGCATCAAAGCTCAGAGAAATCGGGTTCATCGTCTACTCCATTGGGAAACCTTTGGATGCATGGCTCAAGGATATGCCAGTAGTGGCATAAGAAACTTCAACTTCCCAGATTCCCCTGGTTTAAGCACTAGAAATGAGAGGAAGATACAATTCTTTCAATTTTTCTTTTTTTCCCAGTCAGGCCATTTACTTCTTATTCCTGTTAAGCATGGTTGAGAATATGTTTCTCTTGATTACTTCTCTTTCATTATAAATTGTTGTTTTCCCAGCTTATAATATTAATCTCCATATAGTACAATAATAAAAAACAAATGTTTTGATTTACTTTGGCATGTTCTTCTTGATATGTTTTTTAATCTATCTTTTCTTTACCAAAACATTGGGTGCAAGAAAGATCAAAAGAGAAGCTAATGACTTCTTAGAACTTGTTGAGTCAAATCAGATAAGCTAAAACACGCATGATTCAATTATATGACATTTACACCATCAAATTTAAAGTAACACATAACAAGAATAGTTTTCTTCAGGGACAAATACATAGGCATTGACACCAATAGACACTTTTGATGTGGTTGAAGAACACAATAGGAAATTATTTTAGTTGAGGTGCCAAAATGGGAAATTGGCCTTTCTTAAGTAATTACCAGTGTTATCCTTGGCAAACTCAAAAACCATACCAAGCTCATCACAGTGTCCTCTTGGATAAACAAATGGCTTAATCACAATATAACTAGCACACCGAGTAGTTAACTAAAAAGGCGTAGCTCATTAATTAGACAAGTTTGTGCAACATAATGTAATCAGAAAGAGGCACGTACAGAGAATCACAGCCATTAATCTACAAAATTGTATATACAACTATCTTAATTGTATCAGTTAATGTCCATGGACTTCTTCAGTTAGCAAAATCCTTCTACCTTCACAGTATGATGGGCAAATAATATCCATGTCTTAACATAAACCATTCTCTTGAAACTGCTCTTTGCCAAAAAAAATAGGGGGGGTATTGATCCTAAGATGCACGCCCAGTTCCACGAGGCATTTTCTTCGAGCTAGCTGCATATGGCATATAAACATCGAGCAACAATATTAGGTTATTAAAATTGAATAAATGGAACAACGAATTCATATTTTTTTTTCTTAAAGTCAAATCCAACTGCCAAACCTCAGAATAAAATATTATAATGAATTGCCTCAACATTAGATCCTTTGGTTCAAGAGGATGCCTCCGATAAGCATTAAAACTTTCTAGGATTATCCTTTGAATATTTTAATCCCCATTATGCACCAAGCGCATAAGCATTTTAAATTTCCAAGGACTATAACTCCTTCAGAGGACTCTAATTCAGCAAGGCTTACTAGATCTAGTTCTCTAGATTCTAATTGTCATAAGCTATTAATTCTCTCACTAAATGAAACTAGTCACAGCTTATAAGATACCATTCTAGTAGTAGGCAATTAGCAATTAGGCATAGGACTGCCAAAAGCAAGATGTTTCATTTACTTCTGCAAAAGTTGTTTTTCTTCATTTAAATAAGTGCAGTTTAACACTCTAACAGTGGAAACAAATAAATATTTTATTGAAAACGAAAATGTCTATAACTAGTCCCTTGCTTAAACCCAGCGTCCAGGTTAGGTTGCAGGTCCCTCAACAATGAGATGGGAGGTACTCTTAGGACCCGATTGATTATAGATATTGCAAGCACCTTTTGGGATTTTTTTGGCAAAATCTGTTTGGCCATAGAATTTGTTTAGTTTTGGGGAAATTTTTGGTAAGAAAACCAAGTCCTACAAAAACTTGTTTTGGGGCCAAAATCTAGTTTTTGAATTCTTTTAACATTTCAAAACTTAACCCAAACTTTTTTTTTTCTTTTAATAAAAACCCCCATCTATTTATGACTCCAACTAACTCTATCTACCCTTTCCCCTCATTAAACGCACTCCTGAAATTGATATCTACTCCGAAGCAGCTGTGACTACCCAGTTACAATGACTTGGAAAAATCATAATTTAGCAAACAAAAGTTTTTCACTGACAGTTGCTTACTTGCCTAAACCCCAGCTTTCGCAACATATGACCGAAAAAATAATCAAGTTCAATGAATTAACAACTTACAAAAAAATTGAGCTAATTGTTATTTTAATTTGGTCATGTTGTACTCTAATGTGTGAAACGCTGAAGCTAAACTATAATTGTTGTTCTTTGTTGTGGTGCAGACATGACTGTAATTTGCGATATTACTTTTGGATAATGTATTATCTAGTTCATAATAGAATGATGATTTTGTGCCAAACTTGTGGATATAAATCATGTTTCATATTTATTTTTTAAAAAGTGACATGACTCCAAATCTACAGTCTACACATGTTGAAACTTCAATCTAAACTTCACCCAAATCTGATTTCGCAAAAAATATTTGGGAATCTATAGCCAAACGCTAGCTTAGTAGTGTGCCCTGAGGCACCAATAAAGCAGCCAGACATACAGAAACTGAAAATAACAAACTAAAACACCTGCAGCCGTAAAGGAGAGTAAGAGAACTTACAGTCTTCAACATCTTTCAACTGATAGTAGTGAGGAGCTATTTCTACAAGCCAGTCTGGTTTAAGTTCAGTAACCTGCCAGGACAATCCCCAATTAAAATCTCTATGAATCATTACAGCAAGAGTAACAATAAAACTGATAAGAAACAAAAAAAGAAAGAGGAAAAAGATGGACCACCTGCCGCATGTACTCCTTAGTTGTCAGGACCAGCTCATGGTAAACAACCCATCTGGGAAGCACCTACAATGTGTAAGCGCAATGATTTTCATGAAGTTGCTAATATCATCAAGGTCACGTTTCATTTCTTGTCAACATAAATAAACAAAGCAAAACTCTTTTTCAAAAAAAGAAATATACAAAGCAAAATAAAATATGAGCAAGGATTTGAAAGCACAGAAGGATTGAAATGGGAGGTCCAGGGAAGGGAAGATAAGACCTCATTGGCTGGTTGATACGGTCAATAAACATCAATAACATAACCTTCATCGTAGGGGGTGGAAGTAGAATCCACTCATGGAGATGGGAGGGGGTAAGATATGCATTGCTTTCACTAGATCCTCTATATCACAAGCTGTTGATGAGGGAAAAATTCGAGTTCTCTATACTTACTAGAATTGATGTAAGGGAAGCTATTTTACTTGTCAACGAAGGAGGCAAAATTGTGACCATTTAAAAAAAAGAAAATGCATGTCAGCGTAAATGTTCACATGAACATGTAGACCCCCTAAAATTGTTTGTGGTGTGAGATTTTGAGATAAAGCAGTATTGTGTGATGAAGGGTACAACAAAAGAGGCACTCTCCAGCTGAAAATTTAACAGGAGGAAGACAACTTGAAGCGCCTGGAATGTTGCCCCACTAGCACCATGTAGGTTCTCTGACGGGATAGAGTACAAAGTATGTATATTTGATCCCGGTTCTTCGTGCACTCATGAGATCCCAATTAGTCGAGATGATTCGATGTTATAGTAGAGGATCATATTACATTGTAGATTCTTTGCCTTTTGGTATATGCTAGTGTACGGGTACTTTTCCATTATTAATAATAGAACTATTTACCTCATCAAAAGAGAACTGGAAGAATTGAAATGGGAGGGATGAGGCAGATAAGATCTCATTGATCGGTTGAGAAATAAATCGTAATTACTCAAACAACTTAGAAATACAAATCTCAGGGATGATCATCCGAAGACTAGTCAATCCTTGGAAGGAAACCATGAATGTGCCACCAGATAAGCTTAATAGGTAGTTGATCTACAATCACTAACTTTAAATTGTGTTAGCATCTCAACTGTTAAGTTGCCAACAAGAATACCATATCTTGGGTCAAGTAAAGTGATGAAGCCAAAAAAATAATCATAAGATGATAACTTGTGCACTCAAAATGTCCTTTATTTTATCAAAAACAGCAAGATACTTTGTTGTCTCTGCCAGGAAATTTAGAGCATCTAGTAACTTGCAGCATCTTCTTTTTCTATTTATTTTTCCATTTTCTTAGTAAATAAAATCCTTTACCTGTGCTAAACCTGAGCTGGGGTGAACATTAACTGTCTGGGGGTGTTTAATAGTTCGATAAGATCCATTCTTTTGTAGTTTTGCAGAGTGGGGGAAAAATCCTGATGTTATAGCCTTCTTTATAGCTTCATAGTCATTATCATTTGAAGTCATTTCAATTTCCACCCTTTCTAGCAGGCCCTCCAATTGATCTCGGATGTCCCTTGCTCTCTTCATGCTTCTGACCTGCAAAGTTAAAAAAACAGTTTCATGAAGCATTACACGTAGTAATGACGAATCAACTTCAGTCATACTTTAAAGCTAAAATCCCTCCCGGCGAACCCCATTTGTATAAAAGGGGCAGTACATTCAGGAACAGTTCCTCCCAGTAGTATTGTCTATGATACAACAATAACTATGCCCAAGTCCCAAGAAAGTCGGAGTTAGCTATATGAATCCTCATTGTCTATGTCTCTCCATTTAAGCCTGTCTCAATGCAATATTATAAATTTCTAGAGAACAGAAAAATACTAAATGACAGTAGAATTTTCAAACAAAGCATGGTTTCACTAAAATATCTTGTAGCACCAGAATCATAAGTCATAGCTCAACTCAATAAGCATTTTATAGGTCTAGATGTCTTCCTCCAACAAGGAAAAGAAGAGGCTATCTACATGTAGAACAAGAATTTGAAAATGATCTGCATGTGTTTTACTCAGCCATTAGATGCCTTTTTTCTAACAAGAAAAAGAAAAGACTATCTCAGCATAAAAACAGAGCTTCATACAAACCTGGATATAATTTTCATAGCACCACTGAGTTGAAAAGTTTGTTTCCCTCCAGGAACTGTAAACCTGGAAAACAACAATAGATAAAGAAGATCACCTTTTTAACATGCACCCAAGCAGCACCTCTGTATTTCCTTTTGTTCATGGCAAGTTAAATTTTCAAATAACTAAATAATGATAGTGTATTCTCATGACATAGCAATTATTTACTATTCCGACAAAGACAGTATTTTCCTTAACATCCTACAGATGTACCCTCCCCATACACCAAATGGTAGCACTTATTTTCACCTGATCATATAAAATATTTCTTTATTCTGGTTTACCTTTCAACTCAAAAGATTTGTCATGCCTACCTCCAACCCGTAAAACTTCCTTTTGGATGCAAGTCTGCCATATGCACTTGTTTCTACTTGGTCTATATGTGGATGTACTTCAAAGACAGGATTGATCATTGATCAAGGAAAGATAAAAATGTGAAGCAGACTGCAAAACACATTATCATGCGGCTAGAAAAACCTATACTGACCAGGAATATGATGTGCCAGAACAAGGTTGTTATCATTAAGAACCTAACCTTTAGCAGCGCGATATGATCCCCCACATTTCCCACATGAAAATTCATCCGTGCATTATCTGCATGGACTTGTTTGTCCTTTGGACGATAAAAGATTGAATTCCCCACAGAAAGCATGGCAGCAATACTTATTATTTCATCAGAGCACTTGTACTTGTCAGAGGCAACAATCATCTTGGACAGCATGGGATCTAGAGGAAACTCAGCCATTCTTCTACCAACTTTAGTCAACTCGCCAAGCTTGTTAAGTGCACTAAGGGCAAAAAGCAACTCCAGCGCTTTGAGTAGAGCTTCTGCTGGTGGGGGATCCATAAAGTCAAAATTCAGCAAGTCATGAATCCCAAGGCTCTTGAGAGAGAGCACCACATTTGCAAGGTTGGTCCTTTGTATTTCTGGAACTGTATTATCTTCCAAATCATTCATGTAATTATATGCAGTGTATAACCGAAAGCATTTTCCAGGACCTGTTCTTCCAGATCGACCAGCACGTTGGTTCGCAGATGCCTTTGATATAGGAGCGATCAATAATGACTCCATTCCCGTCCGAGGGTTGTAAGACTTCATCTTAGAAAAACCCGGATCAATAACATACTTAATCCCATCAATTGTCAATGATGTTTCAGCAATATTTGTAGCCAGGACAACCTTACGAGCACCTTCAGGAGTGGGCTCAAATATCTTAGCTTGTAATTCTGTTGGCAAATTTGCATATATTGGGCAAATTATCAGCTCAGCAATTTTTGTCCCCAGGCCTTTTATCCGGTGCTTAATGATCTCCTCTGCTGTTTCAATCTCCTCCTGCCCAGTCAAAAAGATTAATATGTCACCATCACCAGGGGGTTGAGTTACATGGATCTGAAGAGCGGTGACTACTGCAGCGTCCAAGTAATCGGCCTCTGGAGCTTTCGTATAGTGTATCTCAACTGGAAACCGCCTACCAGGAATTTTAAAAATTGGAGCACAGTCAAAATAATCACTGAACTTCTCTGCATCCAGAGTAGCACTTGATATTAGCAACTTCAGATCAGGCCGAAATCGAGAAATATCCTGTTATAAAGGAAGTAGATTGTTAGCAACAGGAGGACCACGGGGATGCAGTTGTTGCAATTGAAGGCCCAAGAGACTAATGCAAATTTGTACACTCCATCCTAGTTCACTAATCCGTAGAACCCACCAGCCACCATAAAAAATGAGAAAGAAAAAGTAAAAAATTATTAATCATTTGCTTGACTAGGGAAGGAAATATAAGAGAGAACAGTTTATGATGCCTGTTTCCTATGAGAATGTTGAGAAAAAATCCCTTTTCCTTCCCTGGAGCATCTAAGTGAGAATATTGGGGAGCCCCATGGAAAATCCTTTCTACGAAGAGATTATTTAATTAAATTTCCTCCACATTCTTTTCCTGAAACGTAGAGAAATTAGGACGAATTCAATACGCAAGCTACTTTGACAAACAAACAAGGAAAGAGTTAGCAATTTTGGTTGCTTCCCAGTTTCTAAACAAAAGGTAACACCCAATTATATTAAGAGTTAGCCATCATATTAATCTACAAATTCAAAAAAGATTTAAAGACTAAACTAGGGATAACTTGCCTTAACCAAGCCAAACAAAATGTCCGTTGAAAGTGTTCTTTCATGTGCCTCGTCAACCATGATGACACTGAAAAGCCAGGCACTTGTTTAGAGACATCAAAAGGTTTGAGAGTTAGGTAAGGACAAGATCATTTAGTACAGCACAAACCTATAACTTGCTAGATCAGGCTCACCAAGGAATTCTCGTAAGAGCATCCCGTCGGTCATATATTTCAGAATCGTTTTCTCAGAGGTGCAGTCTTCAAACCGAATAGAGTAGCCAACCTGAATGTGATGGATTAAATCATTACATATTGGTCACCTGAAGTAAGGATTGACAAAAATATCTCCAAGTTCTAAGGTACAAATATCATTTGAAGCAAGACAGCTTTAACATATTGCTACAGAAGGGTGAATATACCATCTCTAACTAATGAAAGAACAAACATATCTTCTAAAGCATACCTCATGGCCAAGTTTGACTCCCATTTCTTGAGAAACACGTGCAGCCACACTCATTGCAGCAACTCGACGAGGTTGAGTACATCCAATCTATGAGAAGCAAATATTATTTCAGAGACCATAGACAATATATCTGATCCCATTTCTACATCGCTGAGAACAGGCGTTTGATGGCTTCAACATAAGGGAGATAACATTGCCTAGAAAATAAGATCACTACCAAAAAAATCACAACAAACTTATGGCTCAAGTTCAAAAACTAAAGTTATTAAAAATATAAAGAAATTGGCAGAGGACCTAGCTGTTGAACATTAAAAGATTACAGGCAGAAAAGTCCCTAGGACCCATATGTTCATCTCCTGAGAAACATGACTCTGGCATAGACAGATATTCTGCCTTCTATATTCCCCTTCTTGGGGTTGCTCGCTTGCTGCAAGGGCAATAGGGGAAGCCTGTCTAGGAGGTTCTAGATTCTACCACACCTTTAGTTAGGGCAGATACAATTATCCTTCCATGTTATAGCCACTGAACATAAAAAAGACACGGAAGTAACAGGCAACAAATCCCCAAAAGTAAGATGAGCTAAAACATCTCGAAAGGTAGAAAACAAACATTTAAAATGACAAAAAACAGATTTTACAAGCCATGACCGTGGAAAAGTCCTCACAGAATCAACACCAGTTAAAATAAACACTGCAGGATACTTGAAAAAAAACTCCTCATACTACAAAGGTGAAGGCCTTGATTAAGAAACTCTTCCCGTAAATTTACCAATATAGTGGCAGGCAATCCAAATTATACACAAGATACATGACTGCCCTTAATAATTCATAAACACTACGTTGAAACATTTCAAACATCTTTGACCAGAAGAAGAGAGAACTGTCAAGAATTGCAGAAACAAGACCCACAACCAGACCTAAAACAGCAGAAAGCCAAACAACAAAAGCCAGAATAATTGAGAAGTCCTCAACATTTAGCATAAATAGAGTCAAGGAGGTTTTCTCAACAAGAAAAAAGACAGGTGAGGAGACCAATTGTAATAAAAAATTTGTTTGAGATGAGATTGACAACTCTTTGCTAGCTCCAATCATGTTCCTCCTCCAAGGAAGCATATAAGAACTTTCTGGAGGAAACGTTTATGTACTCCTGGCAGTCTGGAGAGAGAAATGATAGACTAATTTGTGGGATTTTTGGACTTCTTCCTTGATCTTTTTGGAGTAGAATGGGCAATAAAACAGACATCAAGGATGCTATATATATAGTGGCTAGGAATAAAGAGTTAGGAAGCATATATAAGCTCTCTGGAGAACACCTTTTTGATTACTCTGCACAGTCCAGAGAGAGACAACAAAGGGCAGCACGGTGCACAAATCATCCGCGTTAGAAGAGAGATTAAGGATGATTTGAATTGAATACAAAAGCAATACACTATGTCGATTTTAGGTGCTTATTGATTAAAACTTCATTGGGGTAAATTAATAAGTGTAGATGATTTTACCTAAGTGGTGGACTTCTTGGACTCCTAGAACTAAAAGGATAAGTCCTCTGAACTTGTAGCATCAGCACTTTCTTGGTGCTTATGTGAATAATCCATACATACATATCAAATAGAAGCTGTAAGGTAGCATATCCCCCCTCCACTAATTATGTGACATTCTCTTTTAGTTCCAACCACATCCCTTTGTATGCTAGCAAATGCCATATCAGAAAAGTCTCTGCCTCTAAAAAAGAAAACATCAACTTCAAATTTGGAGGGTGCGGTATATACTCTACTCTATATAAGAGAGATCCATACCTTCCCACGTTTGGTATATCCCGCCTCATGCAGATACTGTGGTATCTGGGTGGTCTTCCCGGAGCCCGTTTCTCCAACAATTACAAGAACCTGCAACCAGCACTCAATTTTTATAAAATGTAAACACAGCAAACTAAGTGGAAAGGGCATTATAACTAGCCTCAGACCCACAAAGAAAAGTAAAAACATATGCAAGTAACCGATCAACCTAACCTGATGATCATTAACAGCTTGGAGCAAATCATCCCTGTAGGGATACATTGGTAGGGTTTTCCTATCCTCCTAAAATGTATCCATGGAAGACGATTAGTATAAATGAAATTCAACAAATCAAACAAAAAAATGGAAGGAACAACCCGTGGTCTATTTAGCAAAATTAGTCTCGATCAAAACTAAGAGGTCATGATAACTTGCAAAAGCCAGAGAGCAAAAGTGAATGATTCTAACAGATGAGGCAGAACTTTATAGATGCAGGCCTCCGTATTCAATTTCCATCCACCAAATTCTACAAGAGAATCACCCATTTTGGCAATATAAATTTAAATTTCTAACTCAATATGATCAATGTAAATCCCTCAGTAAACTCCCACCTTGCAAAGCACGAACAAAAAAAAACCACGCAAAACACTCAAAAGGGCTATAAAATATTCTACACACTACACACATGCACATACATAGAGTAGATTCGTGCTTTTTCTTCCAAAAGTATACTTGTAACTTAATTACAGAACCTTATTTTTAGTGGGTTAGTAGCAGGGGAGATGATACTGTCCAATGTCCATGATATACATTTTTTATAAGGATAGTCCATGATATATTATATGAAAGAAGAACACAGAAAGCATAAATTTCATGATCACTTGATTTAACACACAGATATACATTGCTAGTTTGAAGCCCCAAAGCACAACACATCATAGTAAAAGGAAAAGAAAGACCCTGCAAGACCTCTACAATAAGCCAAAGAGATTAGAACACGGTTTAAGCGGGAAGGAAAGGAGAGACCAGCATTGGTCGCTGCAGTATGCTGATACTAGGCCTAAATGTCCCTTTTTAGTTAGACTTGACGGCCCCCGTGTCTTCCATTTTATCCATATCTACACTTCCACCCCTCTTCTTCAACCACATTTTGATTTATAAAGCAGTGATACTGATGTCGTACTTATATATTCAATATAATACAAACGAAATTCAATGTTAGCAGTCTCATGCATATGAGGAAACTATGAAACAAAGTAGTGGAAAAACCATAGAATCAATAGTGCTGATTTTATTGCACAGCATGATGCTGATAAATCAATACCTGGAGTTTTTCAAACGCTGACTTAGCCATAGTTTTCTCTATTGAATCAGTGGAAGGCTCTTGGTCAACCTGAACACAAACCAAAGATAAATCTTAAAACAAATGATCAAGAAATTATCAAGAGAAGATTTAGCATAACAACACGTCAACAGGGTAGAATAAGCAGGCATACATTAACACCATCCATTACGGCTGCCTTTATGAACTCAATTTGGTCTTCAAACACAAATCTGCACCAAAGTAGCTCTTTAGGTTTTAAATAATAAGATTTAGGTAGAAACATCTTACCATCAGATCCTCATTCCTAGATACAGCAAAATACACTATCTGTAAAGCACAGAAGCAAATTTTCCATATCGTCCTATATGCATGTACATTGTACGCATACATGGAAAAGGAGAGAGAGAGAGAAGCTAAAACTTACTGGTAGTCATCAGATCTTGACTTCCTATCTTTTGACCCAAATTTAAGGTTTGCCTTCCCTGTGTTGTGATGAAGATTCCAAATTTAGAGACTCGAAAACTTCTGAGGTCATAAAAACTTCAATGAAGGTGAATTAGCGCTTACCAATCTGATGTTCCTCCCATGCCTCTTGTTCAGCAAAAGGATTCATCTTTTCAGCAGCATCTGGATCCCTGGAAATGTCAAAAAAAATAAAATAGAAGACCATATAAACTTCTCAAGTAATAAAAATTGACTCTCTAAAACCAAAACACACTTTTGCACAACTCTATGCTAGAGCAACTGTTACAAATATCTTTGTCAATATAACTAACCTGTATCGCTGCGAAGCCACCGAAAACCTCTTTTCCTGATTCACACCACCTTCAAGATCATAAGCATCAGGTATCCTATACTGTATTTAAAACAAGCAACCATAAGGGATCATATGAGAACTGACAGAAACTGTAAAAAGGCACAGGAGTTCAAATTCCGTCTCTCAGAATCAAATTATTTTATATTCCCTATTTCTGATATTTACAATTGGTTCACATATTTTTCAGATTGGTGGCACTAGTAACAAAGCATCAAACTCACCTCGACATGATTAGGGACATAGCTACCTTTTGTAAAGGGGGTTCAAATGAACCCCTTAACCGAAAAATTTACCCAATGCAATAAGGTTAAAACAGTTCTTTTTATGTATATATTAAGTTGTTGAATCCCCTTGACATAGGTTCATATCTAAAGTGTGACAAGTTTTAAACTTTTTCTAATCCCCTCAATCAAATTCCTCTCTGCCACTAGCTATGACTTAGACTTATCTTATGAATTATTTGGTACAGTAGACATTGGATACGAAATAAACTACGTATAAATAATAATATAGGGCTTCCAATAGTTCATAAAATTCAAATTACAGTGCACCCCCCCCCCCCAAAAAACAAAAAAAAACAATATCATATGATATATTCGGAAAAGGAAAGAGTGAAAACAACATTTGAGGTTTTCTTTTCCGATTATTGATACTTTTAAGTAGGCCTTCGAGAGAAGGTAAAATCGTCCATTATTTTAACTATGAAAGAAACATATAATTTAGACAACAAATCCAGAAGTTAAGCCTTTTCATCGAAGTTCTGAATTTAACTGCACTCAAGCTTTAAGAGAGGTTTTTTTTCATGAAGTAACAAATTTTATTTACAAAGGGCGAAAAAAAATCTGAATACAAGTAGTACACTAAAACAGTTAAAGAAGAAAACAATAAAAAAAGATATAATTTCCTAAAAATGACATTGAATCATCTATACATATAAAAACCTCTTGGGTGAATCAAAAAGCAATAAGGAATGGATAAAAGGTTATTCCTCAAGTTTACAAAATTATTATCAAGTCTTAAGAGAATATATAAGGAAACAATATTGTTACGTTCATAAAGGAAGATTAGCGCAAGGAAAGCTCATCCTCAAGGTAGAAGTACCCAGACGTAGCCTCTACTGGATCAAAGCACTCAATAACTCATATAGGAAACAACAGAAAAAGAGACAGTGATATCTAGACCTCATTTTTCTTTTTTACTTTTTTGTATGTATGTTGTGGGGGAGGGAAAGCAACAGAGATACTAGAGACTATGACAAAGAATAAATCAAAGCAATAAATGACAGAGACAATAAAATAACGAATGTAATGAAACATGTTCTTGGAAGCGATAAAATATTCAGAATATTAATTACCTCGTCCATGTCACCAGTATCTTCTGATCGCTTCTTAACAAGTTCATATATTTCCTTCTTATATCTGCAAATGTACAGGTCCTGAGTACACAACAGCATGCATATACAAAGCAATCCCACGTTCAACCAGAGTCTATTATAAAGAATGGACCCCCACACCCCCACACCCCACACCCCACACACACACCAAAAAAAAATGCAGAAAGGCACTAACTCCATGTTCACAAGAATTCAGTAAGTAATCATCAGATCTTCATATGATATCGGAACGAGATGAAATTTTATCACTCTGAATGATCACAGGAATTTGTATTTCATAACCGAACAGACAACTGATGAAAAACACTAGATGATTTCATGTTAACTAGAATTAGGATTTCCACTGAAGAAGGAAAGATAAGCATGTATACCCATCCATATATAAGCCCCTCGAAGAGAATGAAAAAAAAAGAGCCACTTTAGGATTCACTTTAGGATTCAATACCAAAACAGTAGATGTTCTTCACAGCATGCAATCTCTAAGTAGCAACAAACAAGACTTGAAATATACAAGTGCCACGGAGTGAATTCACTATATAATCAATTGCAAGAAGAAATCAGTAAAAACAAAATCTCAAATTAAGAATAATTCCGGAATGAGCATCAAAACAAGGGGGGAGAGTGTTCCTTGCCTTAGCTCACGTTCCTCTGCTTCTGTCAGCTTCACTCCCTCAAACAAGTATTGTTCATCTTCTAAATCGTCTCTGGAATACCACAAATATGGTTAGACATTGACCAGTAACCAGAATGAAATATTTTTAGATTATATCACATAGAACAATGTAATTTACTTCCATATAATAAGTGATGGTGAAAGCTTAATGAGTCATGTAAATACCGGAGTTCCTCTAGCTTCTTCTGCTCCCTTTTCTTCAAGTATTCTCGTCTTGAAACTTTCCTGGATCAAATAATGTGTGAGAGTTATTCAATCAATAACATAATATCAGTCTATTTTCAAGACCTTGTTATGCATTAGCACCGAGTGCTCCTCAATTATATACCTAACCGACCCTATAATTGATGAGGAAAATAGTTCTCTAGTACAAAACGCAACGATGTGTCTTTTTCTGTCCGTAGTACTACCTCTCCTCTCAACTCTGAGATGCAAGAACTTAAAGAGGAGATGGGATTGTCATGAACTGGTGTTGTCAGGCACCTGTCACACTGAGGGCACAAACCCCCACCGGATGCATTGGAAATTCAATATGAACTCCCATATCTTGATGTTCAACAATTCATTGGTATTAAAAAGGACAGTAGAAGAAAATATCTTTTATTCTTTGTTTTGATGAAGAATAAAGGACAACGGATGAAACACCACAAGTTGGAGAGTACAGAAGATAAAAAGAAAGAAAAGTTGCTTGAAGAGCACAGCCATCAAATCTTCTTTAACTTGTTTAGAATGAAAGACGTATGAGATTATTCAGACAGACGCATTCCATATTTTAAAAAAAATTACTGTTCCATCAATACTTTTGATGCAAACTAAACAGTCAGGATGATTTGACAAATGACTTTGGTTAACCGAGTTCTTAATCTGCACATACTTGTCAAATGGTCTGCAGATATGCCTGTATTGAAATTTAACTGATATACCGCAGCAGATCTATCTATTGTTTGGTTTTTCTTTAAGAGTGAAATATTCAAATAACTTAAAAAATTTAACATCCAAGCTCTAGGCCAAGAAAGTCAAAAGGCTCCAATTTAAATCCGTTATTATCATATCTAGCACCAAGCAAAATTATGTTTTCCCAAGATCAACAACATTGGAACTACAAGACCTATTTAAACTACCTCCCATTTCTTTCTTCTTCTTTTCTTTTTTATATATTAACTACTCAAATACACCTCAATTACTTTCTTTGAATAAAATAGACAAATAAAACAACCACAAAAGAAGAGGTATTCCAAGTTAAGGATGGATCCACGTGGTTACCAAAGCAAGAAATTTTTTTGTAAGATACAAGATAATAATAGAATACTGAACCAGATTGTATGGTGATTAACCTTAAAGATCCAATGTCATCTTGCTCCAATGCATCAGCCCTCCTGATTGCTTCTTCTGTCATTTATTAATTATTAGTGGGTGAGCTCATTTGCATTAACTGTTCTTTCTACTGAAAAAACAGGAAAAATAAACAAATAAATATACAGCAAGAATTGTAACTACAGTAAGGTACCTTCCTCCTTCCTTGTTAATTTTGGCTCTGCCAACTGTTATTGAAGACAAAATACCGCATTATAACAAAGACGAAAAGTTAATGTTGGCATACAAGAAACAAGTCTGACCTTCAGTAAATAGACACAATCATATCAGGTGATTGAACAAGAAGTTCAGTAAATATGTTAAAGCAGAAACACAAAAAGGGGTGTGATATTCCAACTAAACCAATCACAAATGGTGTATAATAGTAAAATAACACAGAAAATACGGCTGCATACATGCCTCCATTTTACCGCTTTCAAAATGAAAAGTCCAACTAATCAAGAGAGGCCTTCACAGAATTAGTGATATCAACGCAAAAAACAATCAAAGCTTCTTCCTTTTATTTTTTTTGAGATGAAGTGTTTACTAAGGCTAGTACCAAGAAGGTACTGCAAAGATGCAAAAGAAAACACAATCAAAGCATGTGATGCTCAGACTGGCAACCTATCAGAAGATGATGAATATGACAGCAAATAAAACACAGAAATAACTAGTAGTGATTATAAGCCACAGTTTTACACTTCTACAATTAAAAGAAACAAAGGCGTTCAAATAAAAAACTTTATCTACAATTGCATTGCTGGTTTCAGATGCTTAACTCCACCATTGTGAGCTTGCTCGCATCGCCAGTCCCAAGCCCGGGAAACGGACGAGGGTTGTGGTAGGCTGTTAGAGTAAAACTGGTCAAACTAGTCAATGCATGATGAATCCTCACATAGGTTGACCTGAGATGAATTAAATTGGGGAACATGGCCAGTGAGGGTTCATACAGCTGATCCAAATTTGTTAGCATTGAGGCATAGTTGTTGTGTCATGTGAGTTTGTTGTTGCTGGTTTAAGATGCTTAAAAATAGTCAAATCCACAAGACAACCCCACTATATTTGTAATTGTAAGGGACCAATCTCTAAATGTCGAGAGTGCATCCGCGCTTCAATTTTACAACTCGAAAACGGTCAAGAACAAATAGATTTATCTACCAATTACTTGAACATTCGTCTCCACCAACAATAAACTGACAGTGAATTCAAATCATAGAAGCACCGCCTGGTATCTAAGCACACAGAGGTTCAAACAAAGTTAATATTGCTCACCTTTCTAGTCCCGGCAGCATCTCGCTCTCTGATATGTCGTTCTAACTCCTCCCTCTCTCTTTGGTCCCGAAGTATTTCTTCTTCCGACTGCAACCGAAAAACATGCAGTTGACGTCAAGTGGATCGGGATTTCTGAGTATAGAGAAAGGTGAACAAGCAAGAAAGTCAAAACAATACACCATATGTTGTACCTCAGAGTTGTCACTGTCATCTTGGTCCTGGGAAGTTCGTCTCCGAACCCGTCTATCATCCTCCTCATCCTTAACTACCTGCACCATCATATTCAGTCAAAACAAAGCAACTTGTTAAAACAAGATTCAATATTACAGCAGCTTACCATCAGAAATAAAACTGAATTCTATCAAGAAGAAGAAGAGTATAAGCACTATGCCTCATCATCTTCGTCTCCATGTGTCTCAACCCTCTTCCTGAACTTCTTTATACGGGTATCCTCTTTCCTAGTCTGAGAAGGAACGGAATTACTTTCCACGCCTACAATATTGTCATCTTCATCATCAGCCTCCAAAAGTGAGTACGTCTTTTGTTTCCTCGCCAACATGGCAGCCTCCCTTTCTTGTTGTAAATATAGCTGGTGAACAAGAGGCACCAAGTGTCACGACATAAAGCACAATGTTTTACCCAAAAGAATTCTCGCTAGTCTGACCCTATGAAATAACTGAAATTGCAAGAGAAACTAACATTTGGCCCTGTCGTCTTGCGTTCAACTCTCTCAAAAATCTCTTGAGCAAAAACTCTTGTTTCACTAGAGGATGACATACCCATATCATCTACAAGCTGACTTGTTAGATTGGCAGCTGATGAAGCTTTCTTAGCTGCATGAAAATGATAATATTAACAATGTTGCCACAACAATTGTTTATTAAAATGTAAGAAGAAGACGTACCCAGATTAAGAACATAAGAGACAACTGTGGACTGTGAGTACCCCAGGAGAGACATCAATTTGTCTGAAACCCACATCCTCAATTCAGAACCCATTTTTTACTGCATTAAGCAACAAAATACACAACAATGGATGTTAGATTTACTAATAGTCTAATATGCATCTTCGCATCAACATTACTAGAGTAATTCTCATCATGGATCCTCGACATAACATGCTGGAAAGAGTATTTTGATCTTAAATTGCACCCGTACAATTCCAAAGGTAATTTTGAGTTATTTCAATTGCTTTTGCATAAGTTTCTTTTCTATGTTCTGCTATATCATCATAATTCAGACCTCTCTTATTTGGGTGACATATTCCTCATTAAAAATAAAATGATTTCTCATATAGGTATAAAATGGGTCAACCCATTAGTCACCCAACCCATTTTTGACCTACAAATATGGATGGATTGGGCCGTGACCCATTTTTAACTCGCACAAACTCTACCCAACCACCCATTTGCAACCATACTTAGGTGCATTCCTTATCCGAATAAATCAACCTTTTCAGGTTGAAATACTACAGACAATATTTTGTGCATTAAAATTTCAATCAGAATGCCATAAATCATAAGTAGTGCTTCATTGTTTGTCATGAAAAAAGTCAGGAAAACACCAGTAAAGTGAGGCCAACAAATCAAGGACAGTCCTTCAAAAATATACTAATTGATTGTAGAACACCACCACAGAAGACCCATAAGGTAGTTTAAACCGTATGTTTAAAAAATCAAAAATCTCAACAAGAGAAGAACTCGATAATAAATGTCAACTCCATTTTTCAAACCCCCTATTTCAAGGAGAGAGGAAACAAACTATTTTCCATCAGAGTTCACTGATAATAAGAGGCAGTAAAATCAAAAGCAAATTTCTTATTTACCATTTCAAGTGGACGAATCTCATAATTCGGAAGGTCTTTGCAAATAGCTAAACTAAAGCCCCACTAGAATAACTAACCTGGATTAGTAGACAATAAAGACTATAAACTACTACCTGATAAAACTAACATACTTACAAGTTCATTAATACATTAACACTAAACACTGTAAGCTGGAAAATCAAAACCTCTGTCAACGCAATTTACATGTAAACACTATTGAATTGGCGGCACTGAAACCCATTATCTGATATAGCTAGAAAGATTTGGTCAATTACTTAAATAATATAAGTTTCTTATGAAGAATTGAACATCATAGTACGATGATAAACATTCGTCTTTCGTTTTCTTGATTTTTCTTGAAGTAGATATTCAGAAAGGAAGAGATTGAACTAATTGAACCGTATTGAGTTCACTATAACATTGTAAAGCCATCACACATGTAAAACAAATCAAGAAGTTATCTCGTAAAATAACATACAAGAAACAAGTGAACTAGGGTTTTGTCTATTGCAAGATGGGAAAGGGACATATAGCTCTAGCGACATAGAAGGACTGGGAAATTACCAATAATTTGCCAGAAATTCACCGGAGATTAGAAATCAAGTTCAACGGAAGAGTCGAAAAATCCGGCGACGTTTGAAATTGGCGGGCCAACGGAATCTCTGCTCCGTCAAGGAACCGGTAGAAGGTTTTTCGCTTGTAAATTTTGAAACTCCGAATGGAGCCTGCTCGCCCAAAAACTGTGTGATTTACTTTCTATGCGAAAAAAACTAAACGAAAATAATTATTTATGCTTTGGGCAGATTAATGATCCTTTATCCTTTGAGCAATTTAATTTGTCGAATGCAAATATTATTAAGCGGCATTTTAGTCACTTAAATATTTAAAAAGTTTTTTAATAATTTATACATTTAAAATTACGATCGCCCACGATCAGAATAAGGTAAAGCTTGAAGATAAATTTTACACTCAATTATAGAAAAATATTATAAATCACACTATTATAAATCACACTAAAGAATAATATAAAAATTATATGGTCAACTAAAAATTTAATTGACTTCCGAATTTACCTATGCGAGACAAATGAAGTAATCTGTGTTATTTGAAATGACTAAGAAGTATTGCAAATAACAATAATTATCAATTTAAAAGGCGTAAAAATAATTGATTGACTCTTGTCTATTAGTGTCACGTAAATTGAGATAGAAGGAGTGACATATCTTATTTGAAAATGACATAAAAAATATTATAAATCGTAACATTGACTACTAAAAACTTTTCAATGACATAAAAAAGTTTGGTTGAATCTCGTACATACCACATAAATTGAGACAAAAAGAGTTACATGTTTTAATTAAATATCAAGAAGAGTAATTACATTTGCTAGAAATCAAAGATACTGATTTTTGACGAAGTTTAAGAATCAAAGTCGCTGATAAATATAAAATATTAAAAAGATAATTTTGAATTTGCCTCACACATGACGAACTAATTATGTTATTTTCTCTATATTTTAAAAAAATTCTTTTTAAAAAAAATTTACCTCCATGGCAATCAAGATAAGAAAATTGAGACGGAGATCATTTGAATATGTGAAAGAAATGGTGTGTGAATACATATGCATGGATACACCAAAAAAGATGTGAGACGCTCAACATGTTATGAGAGCGGGGTCGGACGAAGAAGAACTACGAAGGTGATTAAACAAGATAGAATACATCTCCAACTTATTAGTACATGACCCAAGATATGAAGGTATGTAGGTTGAGGATTAAAGTAAAAGGGTAATAGGTAGTGAGTTTTTTTTGTATTTTTATGGTAGTATTAGTTTGTATTTTAGTATTCCTTTTTTTTGTTAATCTTGTATTGTCGTTCGTTACTTGTATTTTGATTACACTTGTTTCGAGTCGAGAGTTCATTTTAAAATAGTTTATTCATAAAAATTATGGATATAGATAATATTTGAGTACATCTTACCAAAGGCGTATTTAAAAGGGGGGGGAGGGTCACCGGATTCACGTGAACTCATAATCTCCTTTCGAGATCATATATGTCAGTGTTATATTTTTTTTTATAAAAATAATTGAAATATAGATGTGTGAACCCACACTCGAATAATATCATATAATGCGATGATGACTACGTGCACCTCTTTACGTGAGGTTAATAATTTAAATTTTTTATTTATCTTATTTTATTTTTCTTTCTACGTGAACATTAGAAATCTAGATATTTGAACCTATAATACTAAAATTTTAATGATTTAAAAACCTAAATGTCAAAACGATCAAACTTATTTCTTAGATCCACCTTTTTATAATAGCATCATCTTGAAATTCTAGATACGCCTCTTCATCTTACCAATTTTCACATCACTCACTTGTTATCTTATTGTTATTTTGGGGAGTAGCAGTCTCTGTATGTTATACCCATAAAATTACGTTATGCATTATGAACAATCATAGAGACTTCTACTACATGAAAAAACTTTATCATTTCTGAAAGTCTGTAAACATTCAAAATGAAGTGTATACAAGCATTTCGTGAAAACTTTGCCACTAACACTTTTACAATAGAAAAAGATGTACCAATAACTTACAAAGCTATTCTATGCTCTTTGTAGTAACCATCAAGCACACTTGATAAGAGCTGTTGAAGCAGCAACTCAAGGTATGTTAGTACATATTATTGTTGTAAAACGACAACTACATATTGTCCTTGTACAGCATGAGAAAAGTGAAATCAAACGGTTACCTCTAACAATATAAACCATCTCAAGACTTCCTGTGATATCTTTAGAAGGCAAATCTTGTGCTTTCACGACTCTTACAAACAAGGAATTGCATAGGCTCACCTTGGTCATATGTGCTGGATGTTCTCTTCAATGAATATCTATATGGCACGGGTTGTCTCTTGAGATTGAGAAACAGAAGAGGCTTAGAGAAAATATTGAAATTGCAGTGAGCTGAAATCACAAAAGCTGAGAAGATGGGAGCAGTGAGCAGTCTCTGGAACTCTTTTACCATGGAAATATAGAGTTCTTGCTTTCAAGAAAATTCATACTGAGAGTCGGTTATTGCCATTATTTGAATTGTTAATTAATCGTCTTTTTACACTGAAGCTTCTTCAAAATTGTGACAGACAAGGGATTGCAGTTTTTTGCTTAATGACAGCAAAAAAAGATGAAAAAACAGAGCCAAGACATAACAACTTCCGTCTGAATATGCTTTACGGACTTCTCCTATAGTTATAACAAGTTGTATTTTCAGGCACTAAGCACGCCAACTCTCCACCTGAATCCCACAATAATATTCTCTCTGCTAAGTCACTCACTGAGTTCACAACAGGTCTCATCAACTTTTCTCAGTTTCTTATGGCGAAGAAGTTGAGAATCAAGGATTTACTTTAAGCTACAGCTAGATCTGTTGGGGAAGGAATACATGAAAGTTCTTACAAGGTCGAAATCGGTCACTAGGATGGGTTGGATAAGTTCAAAGGATATATAATAAAATATATATATCAAGAAGAGGATTCAGAGTTGATGCATTCAAAGGAAACATCTTTATACAGTCTCTTCAATCATCACACGCATCTACGTCATATTAGGACTTCAAGCAGTTGAAGAATTAGGTTCAAACACCCTCTTTCTTTTCTATAGACAGGTAGAGGATGGTAACACCGCCTACTTCTGACTTTCAGTTTCATATAAATTGTATAATGGTGACTACATCTCAATATCCGGTCGGGCAACTTCTTTCTCTTTAGTTCATTACAGGGAGGAAAAGAAGAAGAAGAAAGAAAAGTTCATCTATCCAGTCGAGGATCATTACATCTTGAACAATTTCCAGTAGCGGAAGTATAACAACTAATTGGATTATAATCATAGGAAAATAAGAGAGGTACATCAACCAGTTTTGGAAGTAAATGACAGTAATTATTTAAACTAAAAGCTTAAAAAGTAACCTAACAAACATAATAAGTATAGGATAAGTATTTATGACTCAATACGGAGTTGGTGTTACCCAAGTTGGAGGACAAAAAGGACTAAGGGAAACACCTTTGTAGTGCGGCTGGATGCTGCCATCGGCTAAGTTGAACACCCCCATGTCCAAGCCTCCTCCTTCTTCATAGGAGAGGTATGTTTCATAAAAATCGTCTGTAAAATAAATATGATTGGACTTGATTCCTGGACATCGAGAAGCTTGGACTGAAAGAGAAGCATTAGCACCTAGAAAAAAAGCTGCGTCCCCTAATTCCCTGGTTTCTGTCAATTTGACATTAGCTGAATCAAACTGGAAAACTCGAAAATCTGTCGTCCCATATGTTAAATCCTCCCAAACCACACGCTCTCTTATTTCTTCTTCTGGTTCTGGTTCTGGTTCTGGGATGATTGTTAATGGAATCCTGTCGCAATCATCTTGGACTAACCTAAGTTGAACACCATATCGAACAATTACAAATAATGATCCTAGTGATTCTAAAATGTATAAGTACTCTATAATATCTTCTTGAGCTTCATTTGGTATCTGAGCTAGAAAATGATATTTAGTGAGTTCAGGGTCAACAACATCAGCAACATCACAAACTAAAAGACGGCCAGCATAATCCACGATATAAATTTGGTCACTAAAAATTATCATATCAATTAAAGAATATTCTTCCCATTTAACTCTAGTCCATCTAATATCTCCAGGTCTCCAGAAACTGAGGAACCTCAGGTTTCCGTCAATGACCATGAGAATATAGTCGGATGTGTGAGAAGGACTAGCTGACAAAACTGCCTTACCAATAAAGCAAGTCAGTGGGTCAATCTGGTGATTGTGGTAGTCTACTGTTGTATTTTGATGTGGCAATTCAATGTGAACACCAGAGAAGGGATGTAGCATACTAATTTCACCCTCTTCTCCTACCGTGATAAGCCAACCCATAGACTCCAAACATCGTTTTCTGCTAGCTTTAGGGATTCTCTTGTTGAAAATCATGCCATTATAGAGGCTGAAGAATTTCCTAACCTCATTATCCTCTTCCTCCGCTAGCATCAACCAAGGAGCTCTACACAAGTCATTGTCAAAATTGTTCTTGGTGGCCACGGAATGCCAGGATTTGCAAACAGAGCCAAAATTTAGGTAGTCTTCAATCAGATTCAAACATTTACCTATCGAAACCAACAGATCAAGTGGAATTTCCGACCAATCGGGCATCTTTTGCGCCATCGGCAAATCTATCTCAACCGTTCCGATCACCGGCTCCAGTCGCCTGGTATAATAAACTAACAACAAATCCCTAGATTTCTAAGCCAAAAAACAAATCCCTAGATTTGGTGAACCAATTGGAATCTTACTCTTATTCGTATTTTTAATATTATTTAATTTATTCATTAAATTATTCAAAAGCAATAACCCCTCTTACACCCTATTCATATTATATCCTCTTGTTAGAATAAGATATAAATAAAAATTAATTATTAGATTAAATTAAATATAACAAAGAAAAATCCTATGATTATAGTTGCATAAAATTAAGAAATTTTAATTCGCTGAATATCAAATTGTACGGATATTATTCAACTTTTGAAATTTGCCTTTAATGTTTATAAAAGTCATATATCAATTATATGATTCTTTTTTAAAACCCATACAATTATATATGATATTTTTAGTATTATGTAATTCTTTATCGTTGAACGATATTTTTATAAATTTATTAGTCAATTAATTATTATTTTTTTGTTAATGATAACGACAAATACTTCAAATAAAATAATTTGAAAGTTTTTTTTTTGGTCCTTTTAATAAATATGTGTAGATAAGAATTTTTTTATTTCAAATAAGGTTTTTACCTTATTTATGTAATACTCCGTCTCATTTTATAGGTCATATTTTTATATTACACTTGCATTATAAATAAATGATGATTACTAATTAACAACTCTATCAAGGATATAATAGGTAAAATATGATAATTTATACATAAATTTTATAAAACAACAAATATTATGATATATTTATTTATAAAAAGGGATGACATATAAAATGACACTGACGAGTATTCCATGAATAAGGTAAAAACCTTATTTGAAGAAAAATATCTATATGTCATCTTTCATCTCCCTAGTGATGTTTGTGGTGTTATTTCACATTTACTATTGATATATATATATATATATATATATATATATATATATATATATATATATATATATATATTATTAGATTCAGGGTAGCCAAATAATACGAAATGATAGCTGGTATATTAAAAAATAGTAGAATCTGAATATAATTATTTGCAACCTATTTAGCGTTTTTATTTTTTAATAAATTCTTTATTTTTTGGGGCAATTAGAAATTGATTGAGCAGTTCCTATTTAGCTTTTTTATTTTTTATGATTTTTTTTTTGGCAAATTAGAAATTTGATGAAGTCTTAAATATATTGGAGGAATTCAATATATTAGTGATAGTTTTTTAAAAAAACTATAAGGCTACATTTGTAAAGTGTTATTTAGAATTATAAAAATAGCACATTTTAAAAGTGTAGGTATATGTATAAATAAGTATTATCAATTATACTATCATATGGCAACACTTATACCTCTAAATAACACGTTTTAAAAGTGTTGCCAATGTAATCGTGGTAAAAAGCTAAAAACTAAAAACTAAGGCTACGTTTTAAAGTGCACTCAAAAATATTTTAGGCAACACTTTACGTGTTGTCCAGATTTAGTGTGACCTTAGGTCTAAAATGATGTAGTGGTCCTTTCTAAAGGGTTGTGCCTTTTCCAAAGTGTTGTGATCTTTCTGAAAGATTGTCTTATTTCCTAAGAGTTGTGACATTTACCCTTTGTTGGCTATAAATAGAGAGATTGTCTCTCATTTTCAGCAATAATTTATTTCCTTCTTTTGCATACATTTCTTACAAAACAAAATCGATCAATCGTATCTGTGTGTAATTCGTAGTTGTCATTTTGAGTTCGTTAAATTATCGAAGTTTGAGGTACCACTACTTTTTTAATGGTTAATCCATTTTATTTTGGGAGGAACTAATCTGCAACCTCGGATACTCGAGGAAATTAAATTTTATAAGGACACACAGTGGGTTCTGTGGATTCAAATTATTCTTCGTATTTTTCTTTTAATCTTTTTATTATTTCTGGTTTGCTAATCTAAATACAAGAGATAACATATACTACCTTTGTAACGATGTTGTCTCAATATTACCCGGTATGATCAAAGTTACACCACTTATTATCTAATCACAATATATATTGAATTATTTTTAAAAATATCAAGTGTAAGAAAAATAAAAAATTAGAAATATGTAAATATATATTACTTACCGTAGATTAAAATACATCTTTTACTAGGCTTACTATGACATACTTATATAAAAATATCTATTGAACATGTGAAAATATAAAAGAATTAAGTTGACTACTATTTGCGCAGTGCATGATATGTTTCCCACAACTATATCAAGTAAAGTTTATTAATTTTAATATTGAATTACTTCATTTTATCGAGATTTCACTCTGTAACATTTATTTCTCCTTCAAATTTCAATGTTACACCTCCCTTCCTATTATAATTTTTTTAACCATCCTTTTGAAACTATTTAAAATAAATACAAATCAATTATGATTTGATTAATTTGTCCTTTTTTATTATAATAATATAGCAACTCATTTATCTTTATAAAAAAATATTATTAATTAAAAAGACACATAAGAAAATGTATAAATTATGGTCACCTAGTAGAAGACCAAGAAAAGGCAAAAATGTGTAATATTTAGATCACCTAAAGTGTGTGACTAAAAAAAAAAAAAGGGTAATAGAATCGAAACCCCACCTCAAATCAAAAGCAAACGCGCTTTTCCGTTCAAAAGTCGTCGGGATTTTTTTTCTCTTCTCTCAACGGTCGTCGCCGTCAACGCCTTTGGTGTCCCTTCGGGGATATCCAATCTACAGAAAAGGTCTCCGACGCCTTTTCTTCTCTAAACAAATTGGAGACCATTTTCATCTTATTTATCGATATCACCAACTTCTCCGATAACTCTGAGAAGTTGGAGGAAAATCCATCAGTTTTAATTATCGATAATAATGGGGTGCAGCAGCAGCAAGACCGCTGATGCCGGCACAATTTCGCGATGGCGGTCCACTGGAATCGTTGCTTTACGCGACTCCAAATTGAAGGCATTTCCTTTTTTTTTTCTTCGTGTTTCTGCAATAGTTTAATTTGACATCTAAATTATTTTAATTGCAATCACACAATGTATATCTAATTATACTTTTTCCATGATCAATTATGTGTGATCATAAAACTATGAAGTATTGAGTTTTCTATAACACTAATTTTTAGGTAACTGTTAATCATGGAAAGAACTTCTCTATGTTGTTATTCGCACATGACAGTAATACTTTTAAGTCTTTTAACTTCTTAACATAAATGAACATTGGTAGGCATGGTAGAGCTTGACACGGAGCTTGGACTCTATAGGCAGGAGTTTGTAGTTTATACACCAAGAGATGCTTTAAGTTAATCAGGATAGTGAAATATGATCAAGCATCTTTATAAAGGAGATTTTCCCATGCAAATCTTTTTGTTGTTTCTTGTTTGATTCTCAAGGTGGTTAAGTGAACAGATGCATTTTGTGGGAAATAGAGGCGGGATGGTAATTAACTACTCCCTCCTGCCCCCATTCGAAACAAATCATTGTCCGAGGGGTTACTTTTGCTTGCTTGTTTGTTTTGATGGATGAAACTATGATGAAATGCTAAAACAGTCAAATAAGGCAACATATTTAGTCCATTGATGTGAAACAGTTTAATAAGGCAACATATTTAGTCCATTGAAAAGGCCACATATTTGTGATTTCCTGACTAGCCTTTTTTTGAACAGACATTTCCTGATGAAGTTTTTGACCTGGAAAGATCTGTACGGACCCTTGACTTAACACACAATAAAATGGGTATTGTTCTCCAGCTTCTTGAGCTCCTAATCTGTCTTCTTTTCACTTCAAAGTATAAAGACAAATTCTATTAGAAGATTGTTTTTGTATACTTATCTTATTTTCTTAAAAAAGGTTGTTTTCCTGGAAAATAATTCTCACTCTTCTGTTGTGACAGTTGAAATTCCAATGGAGATCAACAAACTAACCAACTTACAACGTCTTGTAAGTACTGCATCCTACTCTTCCTCTTTTTTTTTTCTGCTGTCCGTTAATGTATTAGGGCCTCATTTATTAGAAAAAAATTGTATTCTATTTGGAAAGAAAACTATACTGTTATTGGCGTCAGATCATATTATAAATGCTAGCTGTCGAGAAGGTATCAAACTCATAATCTCGCAGCCAAAATGCATATAAAGATAATGAAAATGATTTAGGGAGCAGAAATGGAGCAAACAATTATAGTCTTATTTGTTGTTGTTTATAGGAGAAAATTTACTAGGGTAGAAAAAGTTTCTACAGAAGGCAATGTCAATAGAAATAGAAGAAAAACAATTTTTCATCTGTCATAAAGACTTCGATAAGTGGGATACCCTTGATACTAATGTTGAGCAAATACAACGGAAAAATAATCCTCCCCGAAAAGAAAACAACTTAATATGAGCTTTTGTAAAGGGCACAGAGAAGAAGAGAGCAATATACCTGAAAATGTAATTGTAGGATCTGGAATAGGCAGCACTAATACTATATAGTTATCTGTTTTTATTCTTGATTGGGACCTAAGGAGGGTAGATTAAACTATAAATGTAGCAAAACGCAGAAAAAATGTTTGTTGAAGGGGAAGAAAACTGTACTTGTTTAGCCACTCCTAAATCTTGCACCATAAATTTTGAAATATAAAGCATAGAAAATAGCTGTATAAACGAGGGAGAACCACACCCTAAAAGCTAACTATTAGGTTGGGAGAGCCCAAGGCTATAGATACCCCACACAGCACTTTGTAGTACTGATCTAGGACTTTGCAATGGCCCATAATAATAACTCTTCTACTTGTCCTGTTACTTTTCTTGTTGAATAATTCTTTGTAGTTTTTCTAAGGACTTTATCGAATTTTTCTTGTTTATTACTCATAATGATATCATTAGTTTTTTACTGTATTAATGGTGAACATATTTCTTAAGTTTATAATCTTCTACTAAGAGCAAAAAACTTGTATCTCTAATTATCTGTATTCAGATTTTAGCCGATAACATTATTGAGCGCCTTCCCATGAATCTGGGATTGCTCCAGTCTTTGAAAGTGGCAACATTTGATGGGAATCGAATCTCAAACTTGCCTGATGAATGTAAGTCTATATATGTTAGATCACTCATGTTAAGTGGATTCCTTTTTTCTTATATGAGCCAGGCTCTCTGTTCTAACTACAAAACCTTCCTGTATTCAGTGGGGCAGTTGGTGAAACTTGAGCGTCTGTCTGTCTCAGCAAACCTGTTGACTAGCTTGCCTGACACAATCGGGAGCTTGCGGAGTGTGAGTGATTGATTACACTCTATATGTTACCTGCTTTCTCTGTTCTATTTAATGTCCTATAAAGATTTTACTCCTACATAGTTTTATTGTTCATTAAATTATTTTTACTGGAAAGGTGTTTAGCTAACAAAAGAATTATTTTAGTTTTGATCTTGCCAATGCCTTTGATTGGAGAATTATTCTGTAATAGGAATGAAACCCGAATCGATTTATCAAGTTGTGCTATTAAGCCACCTTATTGTGACATTTATTTAGTTGTTCACACCTCTTGCTTCATGTTTTAATTTGTTTCCTGTTATCTTTTTTGTTGTCAGTATTAAACAGATAAAATACTGTATAGACTTGCATTATAAGTTATTATTCAAATTCTTGTTGTTCTGCTTTGGGGTTCTGAATCAAGTTCAATGGTTCTGTTGATTCTGGAACTGTTTTACACTTGCACATGTTATTATAAAAAGATTATCAGCTATCTGTGAGTTCTAGTATTCACGGTGATGCTGTTGAAGGAAGCTAGTACTCTTAGACAGGCATCTTAGCAGTTCCTTTTCACTGATAAGTTTTTTAGCAGACGAATTGATAATATCTTTTGGCGATGCAGTTGGTTTTGTTGAATGTTTCAAACAACAAGTTAAAGTTTCTTCCTGAGTCAATTGGAAGTTGCTGCTCATTGGAAGAACTGCAAGCAAATGGTACCTTCATTCTTAGCTCATGATTCTTGTAATTCTTTCAGTCTCTCCTTTTCCTTTGGTCTCCTGGGTGTCGTAGCTTTGTATGCATATCAAATTGAACATCAGCACCTCTTACATGTGAGATGACTAGTCTTTGTGGAATACATTTTTGAGTTGATATACAATATCATTTTCTACTTTTCTCCGATCCACTGTTGGTACTTTTACTGACTTCAATGCCTTTATTGAAGAGATGAGCTTTATTTCTCCTAAGGCTCATGATTGGAAGTTTCTGTTACAGATAACTCCATTGAAGAGCTTCCTGGTTCAGTTTGCAATCTCATTCAGCTAAAATCACTCTGTTTGAACAATAATAATCTCAATCAGGTAATTTCCAAACTTCCCTCGCTGTCTCTAATTTCTGTCTGTCTGCCTCTCTCTCTCATTCTCACACACACACACACAGAGTCATGTGCATATGTAAAGGCATGCTCAGCATTAGTAGATCTAAAGTTGTACGGTCTGTCTCACATAATGTAACAAAAAGCAATATTTACTTTGTTAAACTGATATTTTCTTCCAACACTCTCACTCAGACGCGCACACACACTCACTCACTCTCTCTCTCTCTCTCTCTCTCTCTCTCTCACACACACACACACACAAGGCTATTCAACAGACTTGTGTATAAATATGTTGTATAACTCTTCATCAACCATAAAACATGCACAACAAGGCGTATCCTTAAATTAAACATCTTCATGTCTTGAACTTGATATGAAATAGTCATCATGTCAAATATAGATATTTGCGAAGTGTAATTTCTTGTCTTTAATGTGCTATTCCAGGAGTTCACCCTTCTCCTAGAGGCCTTGCTTATCTGCTTATTTTACAGCCATATTTTAGCTATTAATTTGTTGCTTCTCATTTTTACAGATGCCTTCAAATTTATTAAGAGAATGCAAGGGATTGCATAACATAGCCCTACATGGCAATCCCATCACTATGGACCAATTTCAACAAGTAAGTCACTGTTGTGCATCCTGAAAAAGTCACTTATGCTGATCTCCGACTGACCTTTTTCCATTCAGATGGACGGATTTCAAGAATTTGAAACCAGGCGTAAAATGAAGTTCGACAAACAAATTGATTCAAATGTGATAATTAGTTCTAAAGGGCTTGATGAGGGTGTTGATCTGTGATACCAATACTGCTGAAATTTTTGTAAGCCCTTTCCACTGTCTTATTAATCTTGTTTTTATATCCTTACTTCCTATTTTTTTTAATTTTTTTTTTAAAAGGGAACTTCTCCCATAATACACGTTTATGCAATAACCCCATTTCGCAAAAAGAGGTGGCATCAACTTGTAATTTCTGTAATATCTAAATTCACCTACTTCATTGTTGTCAAATGCTCATGGCATTGCTTGGTATGCATGTTGGCATTGATCTTGCCTCCTTACCAATTACCATATTGCCTCTCCTATCATATATGCCTCAATCAATGTTTGTATGACAGTTATAGGCTTATGCTCATGTCTCTAGTTGATATGCATGTTGGCATTGATAAGCTTCCCTACCATATTGCTCCTACTATCATTTACGCCCCAACCAATGCTTGTATAACAGTATAGACTTACATGGCTGCCAGTGAAGGTATCCATTGTGGAAAGCATGCTCAATCTAAAGAAAAAGGTGCACCATAATTGTTATAGACAGTGTCCTTCTCAACAGTATGTTGTCTGGCAAGTTTCTGAGTCTGATAGATATATCTACCAGTTCATTTGATTGCCAAAATTAGTTTGAAACGATCAAGTGATGCATTTTGATTAACTGCTGGCCAATTTTGTTTGTTGCAGTTGGGTGGAAATGTGACGCATTGAAATTATTCGACTTCAATGAACAGTTATTGTTGCTGACTGCGAAGAATTTGCTCAGGCCTTACTACAGTTCCCTCCTGGAATTGTTAACTTAGACAAACTGGGCAATGTATGTATGACGTGTTAGAATAATTGTACATGGTCTGAATCACTTGTTTTTTATTCTTTTTGTAAAAGCTATGTATATATTTACTTAAAACTTGTTATATGTGCAACCTTTTATAACATAAAATTATCAGTCCTTATATGTTGCACATAAGTATCTACGGAACTCCATTGTTATTTTCAGAAATGCAGAATTCCGTTGAAAAATAAAACTATTGCAGAATCATCTGCACATATTGCATATTTAACTGGGGGTAATCAAACCGAATTTTTATTTGGATTGATTTATTGGTTTTTCGGATTGATTTTGGATTAATAAATTACTTTGTTTGATTTTTTTTATTTTGGATTTAAAAAAATAAAAAACAAAAAACAAAAAAAACAGATATATATTATATATATATATAAACAGTATACTATTTTATTTTATTTTTTAGAAATCTCTAATGTAACACACTTTGAAAAGTTTGAAAGAGGAAAGCAAAAAATAAAAAATGATGGTAATGCCAAAAAGTGTTTCTGAGAACCACTTAGACAAGTATTACTGGAAGAAAAAAATTAAATAGACATAAGACTTAAATTTCTATGATTACTTAGATTCGAAGTCTTAAATCTAACATGCGTCTATCCGGTCAGCATTAGACAATTTTAATAGGTACTTAAAACAATCCAAACCAAAGTTAAAATCCTACCCATAGACTCCAAACATCGTTTTCTGCTAGCTTTAGGGATTCTCTTGTTGAAAATCATGCCATTATAGAGGGCTGAAGAATAAACTAACCTCATTATCCTCTTCCTCCGCTAGCATCAGCCAAGGAGCTCCAGACAAGTCATTGTTAAAATTGTTCTTGGTGGCCACAGAATGCCAGGATTTGCAGACACAACCACCAAAATTTAGGTACTCTTCAATAAGATTCAAACATTTACCTATGGAAACCAACAGACCAAGTGGAATTTCCGACCAATCAAGCATCTTTTGAGCCATCGGCAAATCTATCTTCACCGTTCCGATCCCAGCCGCCTTATATAACGAGAAATCGCTAGATTTGGTGAACAGAATTTCAATTCGAAATACAATTGGAAACCCTAGTTTTGTTATGGGTATCTGTAAGGGTCCTGACCAAATGACTCGACATAGGCATGGGCGTGGCAAAAGATTAGCATGAATGATTTTGCCAAAATGCGGGTGGAATCAGTCGTTCGTTGTGTGAGCAAAGTATTGGCATGGTCAAATGGGTTCAAAATATGTTGGTAAGACAGTGTCAAGACATGACATGGGTGTTGGCAAAACAACAGCCCATGGCATGACTTGGACCCTGGCCAACATTGGTCGTGGACAAGGTTGGCATGCGAAAATCACATGGTCTGATCAAATGCGGGGAAATTGAGCTGAGCTAAATTGAAGCATTGTTAATTGTGAATGAAACGCAACAAGAAAATAAGAAATGACACGAGTGGGTTAAAAGTAAACATTGCCAAAGCAAGGCAGCGGCAGGGCGTCGGTGGTGCGTAGGCATGAAAAATGTGCGGATGGATTCGGGTGAGCTTTGATGAGGCATTGACTAGACAATGTTTAGACATTGTATTGAAGTCGAAAATGTTGAAGGAAAATGCAGCAAAGGGGCCGAAATCCAGTCAGCAATGGCACATGCCAAGCACATGCGGCGATTACCTTTTTGTAACCGCTTGTGTCCAGATTCGTTGTATCTCTTGTATGTATTTTGAATTCGAATTTTGAATGTTTCTTATTAGTTGGTGATGTCAACTGAAGTATATCTTAGTAGGCTAAGCATTTGACAAGTGTTAGACAGGTGTCACAACACTATGCAATGTAAAACACAAGGCTGTCACATGGTCTATAAATGTGCAGCCTTGGTGTTAAAACGAAAACAGGAAATTTTTGGGATAGAATTGTTATCCTAAAGGTGAAAGAGGGAAGAGGAAGTCTGGAATTTCACCAAGACACTTAGAATAAAATGTGAGGGTTTTAGAAAGTGTCTAAGGCAACAATCGACTTGTGATTGTGCCTTAAGTCAAAGTCGAAGTTGAAAGTTGGATAGAATTGTTGTTCAACGAATGAGTCCTTTGTATTATTTTGATTATAAATATAAAGGTTGGGCTTGCCCGTATGTTTGTATGTGATTTCAAGTAAAAGTTTAAAAAATAATCTAAGGCATAAAGAAAGAAAAAACGTTCTTGAACGTTAGGCAGAATAGGTTGCGAAAGGCTGAGTTGAGTGGGACTTGACTGCCATTAGGATTGGGTTGATTTCTACACAAAATTAAAGTAGAATAGTCTGTCCGTCTAACAGTATCCTACTCCTATTAGTTTTGGTATCACTACTAAATATATAGTAGCAATGGCGGACCTAGGATTTTCGCCAATCCAAGAATTCAAACCTTGGACGGCGCGCATAACTTTGAGCTCAGCTACCACTGGGCTGTCTCATACATTTGTGATTTAGGGTGTTCAAAATATATATATCAATACATTCCAAAAAATTCACCTTAGGTATACAGTGTATTTTTTTATCGAGGGTGTACACCCTCGACAGCACGTGAGTCCGCCCCTGACTAGTAGTATATATATTAGGGAGCTGTTAGGTTGATAAACATAATTGCAAATATTCATTTATTGGTAATATCAAAATTTAACTTATTATAGAATGAAATCTTAAAACTTATTTGATAGAAGGTTAATATTTAGCACCTTGATTTGTTATAATAGATATATTATGTATATAAATCAATTTATAAGCTCAGTTAATTTTCTAGATTTAATAATAATAATTTTTAATATTATTTAATTTATTTATTAAATTATTCAAGAAAATAAGTAACAATAATAATTTTTAACATTATTTAATTTATAATGCAGGGATTAATAATGCAGGGATTAGTAATACAGGGATTAGTAATGCAGGAATTAATAATGCAGGGATTAGTAATACATGAATTATTTTTATCAAGTGTTTGGTTCATTGTTTTCGACCTCATCTTATGTTTGGATTAAAACTTTATAAAAAACTTCTTTCCAATTATACCCTTAAATTCTTATGCAATTGGGTTAAGGTAAATAATTGCCGGATAATATTTTTTTATGACCTTCTAACTAGCTAAGAAAAGAATAATTTTATCGTCATGTTTGCCTTTTTTCCCTTAAATTATTTGAGGATAAATAATTGTCATCTTATTAAATTGATCACTTACAAATGTCAATTTTTAATTTAAAAAAAGATAAACTATCAACTTTTAAAATTGAAAAGACGGTAAACAATAGTAAAATTGAATAAACCATCTACATTTACGAATAAAATTGCAAGTTGTAATTTTTGTATGTATTCAATGTTATAAATTGTTGAAAATACAAAATATTAGAAAACCGCACAAACATTTAATTATTTGTTTATTTTCTTGATTTTATGTTTTATGGTTGTACTAGTTAATTTATTTAAATAAATTAGCTTACAAATTATTTAGAGAGAGAGTTAAATAATTTGTAAGCTAATTTATTTAAATAAATTTACTTGCACAACCATAAAACATAAAATCAAGAAAATAAACAAATAATAAAATGTTTTGAGGGATATTTTTGTCTTTAGGTGACTTATCCCATGGTATTATATCCCATGTATTGCTAATACCTCCAAATAGAAGGTATTAGTAATACATCATATAATACCATGTATGAGGTATAACTAATCCATGGATTAGTTATACATAGACTCAATATCCTACCAAACGTAGTACTAAATAATACCATCTATAATACATGGACTATTTGTTTTAATGCGGCCTACCAAACGATCCCTAAATGGTCACTCAATTTAAGAGATTTGTCTTGAAATCCACATATACCTTGACACTTCAAAATACTTACTCTCTCCTAGTTGTCATGTCATGCAATGTCATTTAATTTATTTTTTTTTAAATAATAAACTAATTTAATTTATTAAACTCATTTAACTAAAATAATGATCATATATTATTATTTTTTTTTTAAAATTTAGTTTATTTAGAATAAATTTTCATCATATATTCACAAGTAAAGAACTAAATAAAATAAAGAAGTGGTTGCTTCCCGCTGCTGCTGTGCTTAAATTGGATTTTTAAGTCCCAAAATTTCAATTTTTCAGCCCTTAGGATAACTAGTGAAAATTACTGCTACCATATAATTGGTTTTGGAACCAAAAGATTATTATTATTTCAGCTTCTTTAGCGTTTGGCTTTTAACCCAATATTGTTAGCTTCCTTTCATGACTTTGATGGAGGTTGACTCAAGAATGGAAGTATGAGCCTCCATGGCTCATCTCGAAATTGCAAAGAGGGAAGAAAGTCCATACCTATAACTAATATTAACAAACATAAGACCCAAACAATAATTCTTTAATAGATCATTCAAAATAAAACAAACAAGTAGCAATATCATCTAATCAGAGAACGACGAGCAAGCAAATGAAAGATCACGATTAGTCGAACATACCAATTAGTAGAGACTCCTACACCTATTCGAAGACGATACCCAACAGTAACAAACCATGAAGGATCTGATGCTTAAAGTCAAAATAAAAGTGAACAGATGCAACGACATTCAAACAAGCTGATTCAGGATGAAGAATAACACTTCATAGCTTTGCTAGAAACAAAATTCTGGGAATACTAGAAATCTGATTCAGGCATTTAGGCTTCATACAAATGAAAGCAAACTAACAACCAATCATAGACTTGTGCATGAATTATTTCTTTTTGCGTTCATTGTGTAAACTATAACTAAACTCGAACAAGTCATAGCAGCATTTTGATCACATATGACTAAAGAAATCTGATAAGGACATGATACAAAACGATCTTGTATGATATATTTGAGATCTCAGATTTTATAAACTTCTAACAAAGCCCTATTTCACTGAGATGCAAGTGAAAATTAGAGTGAGAGGTGCTCAACTGGATAGATTAGCTAAGTTCCCAAAGGTATAAACATGTTCAGTTTTATTTTGTTTTTTAAAAAAAACAGCCCTGAAATTGGAATACCAAACAGGGAAGAGATCTGAAAAAATAATCTTTGAAAGCTCTTGAGATTGAGAAACAGAAGAGGCTTAGAGCAAAGATTGAGATAAGTGACCTGAAATCGCAACATCTGAGAAGATGGCAGCAGTGAGCAGTCTCTGGAACTCTTAGAGTTCTTGCATTCAAGAAAATTCACAGAACTGAGAGTCGGTTATTGCCCTTATTTGAATGAAGCGTGGGTAGATGGTGTGGCAAGAAAGGGAATTGCAGTTTTGTGCTTGGTGACAGCAAAAAAAGATGAGAATATAGAAGAAGAGAGATAAGTAAACAGAGCCAAGATATAACAACTTCCGTCTGAATATGCTCTACGGACTTCTCCTATAGTTATAACAAGTTGTCTTTTCACGCACTAAGCACGCCCACACTCCACTTGAATACCACAAATAATCACTCACTTAGTTCACATACTCAATGAAGTAAGTATAACGACTAATTGAATTAAGTTCACATACTCAATGAAGTATAACGACTAATTGAATTATATTTTGTCCAATAAGAATGGTATTACATCAACCAGTTTTGAAAGTAAATATTTAAATTAGAAGCTTGAAAAGTAACCTAACAAACAGAATAAATAAAGGATGAGTATGTTATATGTATGACTCAATACAGAGTTGGTGTTACCCAAGTTGGAGGACAAAAACGACTAAGGGAAACACCCTTGTAGTGCCGCTGGATGCTGCCATCTGCTAAGTTGAACACCCCCATGTCCAAGCCGCCTCCTTCTTCATAGGAGAGGTATGTTTCAAAATAATCGTCTGTAAAATAAATATGATTGGGCTTGATTCCTGGATATTGAGAAGCTTGGACTGAAAGAGAAGCATTAGCACCTAGAAAAAAAGCTTCGTCCCCTAATTCCCTGGTTTCTGTCATTTTGACAGCGGCTAAATCAACCTGGAAAACTCGAAAATTTGTTGTCCCATATGTTAAATTATCCCAACTCACAGGCTCTTTTATTCCTTCTTCTTCTTCTTCTTCTTCTTCTTCTTCTTCTTCTGGTTCTGGGATGATCGTTAATGGAATCCTGTCGCAATCATCTTGGACTGACCTAAGTTGAACACCATATCGTGCAATTACAAATAATGATCCTAGTGATTCTAAAATGTATACGTAATCTGGCATATCTTGAGGAGGTTCAGTTGGTATCTCAGCTAAGATATGACATTTAGTGAGTTGAGGGCCAAGAACATCAGCAACATCACAAACTAAGAGACAGCCCGAATCATCTACGGAATAAATTTGGTCATTAAAAAATATCATATCAGTAAAAGAACAGTAATTGATTCCTTCACATTTAATTCTAGTCCATCTAATATCTCCAGGTCTCCAGAAGCTGAGGTAGTTCGGGCTTCCATTAATGACCATGAGAATATAGTCGGATGTGTGAGAAGGACTAGCTGACAAAACTGCCTTACCAATAAAGCAAGTCGGTGGGTCAATCTCATTATTGTAGTAGTCTTCTGTTGTATTTTGATGGGGCAATTCGATCTGAACACCAGAGAAGGGATGTAGCAGACTAATTTCACCCTCTTCTCCTACCGTGATAAGCCATCCCATAGACTCCAAGCATCGTTTTCTGCTAGCTTTGGGGATTCTCTTGTTCAAAATCATGCCATTATAGAGACTGAAGAATTTCCTAACCTCATTATCCTCTTCCTCCGCTAGCATCAACCAAGGAGCTCTAGACAAGTCATTGTTAAAATTGTTCTTGGTGGCTACAGAGTGCCAGGATTTGCAGACACAGCCAAAATTTAGGTAGTCTTCAATAAGATTCAAACACCTACCAATGGAAACCAACAGATCAAGTGGAACTTCCGACCAATCAGGCATCTTTTGAGCCATCGGAAAATCTATCTTCACCGTTCCGATCCCAGCCGCCGTATATAATAATAACCTAACAATAAATCCCTAGATTTGGTGAACAGAGCTCCAATTCGAAGTACAATTGGTATCTTATTTGCCCACACTTTAAAATCCTACACGTGACCTATCTTTTGTTATAGGGTGTCCTACTCCTATTGGCTATTAGTTTTTGTATTACTACGGAGTACTTTTTTACTTTTGTTCATCTCCGACTAGAGCCGTCAAAATAGGCTTGCCCCGCGAGGCCGGCCTAATCCAACTCTTAAAATAAGTAGGATTGAGCTTAATATTTTTAGCTCATTTATGAACGAAGCCTTTTAGCCCGCCCCATTTGACCTGTTGGCCTCGTAAGCCCAACCCACAAGCTTCAGAGGTCAGCCCGTGGGCTATTAACTTTTAAAATATTTTTATATATATTTCTAATAGTGTTTTATTTGTAAAGATTTTATGAATAAAATATTTTGAAAAATAAAATGATCAAGTATTTTACAATACCATCTTGCATGGTGAATTGTAGATGAAGATGAACTTCTTAAGAAAATAATATCGCATGTTGATTAAATGTGATCAATGATGGAAGTAGAAATGGAGTTGTAAAACATTAATTAATGAGTCATGTAATATTTAGAAATTTAGATTTGTTAAGTATTTAGGCTGCCTTGTGTTGCTGAAAATCTTTTAAACCAGCTAGTTTTTTGTGGGAGAAATGATGGAATGATCAACATTTATCCGTAAATCTTACGTTGGCTATTATGTATTTTTGTAATTATTCACCAAAGTATGTAATTCATAAATGCATTTTTGTAAGTATTCACCAAAGTGTGTCATTTATAAATAAATTTTTGTATGAGTTAATGTCGTGTTCATAGACGTAACCATTTGATACTCTTTCTAAGAGAGTAACATTGTTTATTTTTTGGTTGAATGGTCAACCCGTCCCAACCCGTGGCCCGCTTAGGGCTGGATTGGGCCGCTATTTTATTGGCCCTTTAATTAAAAGAGTCAGTCCGCTCCAACCTATTTAACTCTCTAGCCCGTTAGAGTTGAGTTGGACCAGTCCATTTTGACACCTCTATCTCAGACCTAAGGATGGGCACCAGATGACAATGGGACCACCGGACCGGAACAAATCAAGACCGAAATGGGATGATTTTATGGGGTAGTTAATTAGTATCAGGATGAATTGGCTAAGAATAATCGGGATGGAGATTCGATTTCGTTTCATCCCATTATATTAGATAATAGTGAAACTTTCACATATACCCCATAAAAATAATTAATTACTCTCTATAGCTATAGTTTGATAATTACTGTTTGTAGCTAATGTTATATGAAGGAGAGAGGCGAACGAGACTAGGAGAGAGAGGAGAGAGGCAAAAAGTGAATTGTATATGTATATTGGTTAGATAATTGTATATTATACATATGTAATTGTACATATGGCAGGAGAGATTGGGAGAGTGAGGAAAGAGGCGAGCGAGACTGGAGAGAGAGGAGAGAGGCAAGCGAGAGAGGACAGATAGTGGGAGATAGATGAATTGTATATGTATATAATTATATATAACTCTATATTATAATTGGGAGAGGGAGGAGAGAGGCGAGCGAGAGAGGGTAGAGAGTGGTTGAGAGGTGAATTGTATATGTATATAGGTTAAAAAATTGTATATTATACATATGTATTTGTATATCCTGGCGAATTATACATATACAAACATGACTAATTATACAAACTCGAAGTCAGCCCACGTAATTAATGTATAATGTTAGTCGCGAGTGGTAATTATAGCAAATTATAGCTATGATGAGTAATTAGTAGTATAAATTTGCTTAGTTGCGTAATTTTCTCTAGGTAATATCGACATCGATTGGAATGGATCGGACTGATAAAGGCATATATACCTATTTCAAAAAATAATTATATTTTTGAGTTATTTTAAAGTAGAAAAGTACGAATGTTTTTTTCTAAGTTTATTAGTTTATAATATTTAAGTTTTAAAATTTATAATAATTTTACTTAAGTTAATTTAAAGACATATTTTTTTAATTTTTATTTTAATAAGTTTGTAAGTAAAGTCTAGTAAAGTTTTTTTAAATTTTTTTTGAGCTTATGCTATATGTTTTCAAGATTTGAATCTTTTGTAGTTATAAATTATCAAGTGATACTTAAGTTAAATAACTTAAGTTTGTAATTTCAAAAATTAAATAATAAAAAAAAGAAAAGCTAATAAAAGTAAATATGGCAAACAATTTTTTTTTTAATTGTAATTAAAAATGATTTACCTGGACCAGAACAGTACTAGAACAAAAGGAGAATGAACACGATGAATTGGTATCAGTTTATTGGTATCAACTCATGATATCATTTCGCGTAGCGGTTAAATGTATCACATCCAGCCCCGAGTACTTCTAGACTGGAACAGATCGAAATGGTACCGAAACGGATCGGAACGATACCGATACAATCTAATATTTTTATAACATTAATTTTAGATATAAAAATTAGCTTTCTATATAAATCAATTTTACCATGTATGACTTTAAATTTTTTTTATGTTAATTCTACTATAAATTATAAAGAAGCTTTTGACTATATAATATATTAATAGAGAATTTATGGAAGCACCATAGTGATCTTGAAAGTTGAATATTATGTAGAATATAAAATAATATTTTCAATTATGTAATGTTTATTTAATTGTATTTCATTAATAATTTCACTTTTATTTGTATTATCCATTATTATATATGATGTATAATATTTTCTTGCAATTTATATTATTTAAAAACTTATGATATAAAATAATTATATTAAATGACTATAAAAGAAAATAATATAAATTTTATATGGCGAATGTTTTAGAAAGAATTTGTTTTATGAAATAATAAAATATAAATGTAATAAGAAATATTAACATAATAATGAAGAGAGAAAAATATTTCTTTTTTTTTGTTGTAAAATTTGGTGTAGTGAATTGGAGATGCTATTAGTTATACATTTATTTCATCGGACAAAACAATCTTTTTACTAGTATAATAATATTGTAAAATTTGTTTGAGACAATGTTAACATTTAGCACCCCTTGATATGTTATAATAGAAATTTTGTTATAAAATATTATGGTATGGATGTCCATTAAACTAAAGAGTTACTATGACTAATTATCTCCATTATTTCTCTCCATTATACAGATAGTCTCCATCTTTATGATTATTATTGTTGCTCTCCAATATACAAGCAAGTTTACATGATTAATCAAGTAACATAGTTTCTTGAAGAACCGAGTTTTGGTTTCTAAGGACTTATGATCTATTTATATTCAATACTTATTCTACAACTAAACAAAAGTAACGTTTAAAAAGAGTGATGATTATCAACTACTATTCAGAATTTTTCAATAAAATAAAACAACTAATTAAGTGTGAACAACTTTAAATTTGATGTTTCAAGTTAAGTAAAAGACAATTTCAGAGTTGCAACATGCATTTGGATTTCATGTATCATAATTTAGGCAATGAACTAACTTCAGTTATCAAATTACTGATTTAATTTACAGCATTAATTGTATGAGTCGGGATTCTCGACCTCTAGCCGCCTACTCCTATTAGTTGTTCTAACTATATCGTTGAGCGGGGATAGAAAAATCTAACTGGTGAGCATTTATATTTCATCTTGTTTCGTAACCAAGCAAGTTGTTCATCCGCTGTCACTCCTGAATTCACTTCAACTCATGAGATGATCGAGTTTTCTATATTCTTTGATCTATCTACCCTCCCCTCTTTCGATTTAGAGGATAAATAATAGATTTATTTTATAATTATAACCAAGAATTAATTTAAAAAGCCTTCAATAATTAACATTCAATCTGAAGCTACAAGGTGTTTAACCACTCATAATATTCGAAACCAACAAAATAGAATTATTTATGCGATTTCCGGAAATAAGAATCTTGCTCATGCATTCCCAAATAATGTCGAACTCCCTACAAAACAGCCTAAGTGGTATGTTTATAGAAGTTAAGAAAATTAGGGTCAAATTCTAAATCAACAAGGATTCCTATTTAATACAATTTTCGCGGGAGAAATCAGATATGAGATGGGGTTCTGCGCTAGGCACTGGCCTCAATAGTTTCCACTGTGGCGCGTCACGCTTGGCATCGCGCCAGACATACTTTTCTGTAGTTCCACTAGTGGCGCGCCACGACTATCAGTGCGCAAGCCACTAGTGCTTCTTTCCTCAGTCTTTTCTTTTTCGCTCTTCCTTACATCTTCAAATTGACTCCACTTTTCAGTGCACAATCATCACAAGTTACACCAAATCAAGCTAATAATCTTAAGATTTTTCTTTAATTCAATCACATTACGGGCAAATATTGACAATTTATGCATATAAATATGTCTAAGATTAGAATCTCACACTTAAATCTTTATTTGTCCTCAAACAGTTTTTAGACTACAACTATTTTTCATAATCCTTAGACTTATCAACCCACCTTAAAAATCAACTAAACACATTTAATTATGATCTTGTAATTCACATTAAATGCAATATTCAACAATTTTACAATATCATTACGATACACTAAGTTGCAACACATATGCTCAATGAATAATTCTTTTTTTTTTCAGGCTAAGCAAACTCATACAAACACACCAATTAGACAATCCAAATGTGACATGAATGCTCTTACTCATTTGTGTGTAATACAACCTTTCACACAAGTAATCATATTATAAACACGATTTTTCAAACACTGTATTCACTCATGCTTAACATGCCATAAGCTTGCGCATAGTGTATTTTCACTTTCAGGTCATACTTATCAAGGAATCATGAGGACTTATATTTGGTTGTAATTTCGGGTTAGGGTAAGAGAGGGATTATTTAGGACTCATTCTAGTGACTACACCTCTCTAATGCACATCATGTCATTGCTTTGCCAACAAACATCCTACTTAGTTTTTCTTTTTCCTTAGCATAACACATCATGAATATAATATTTTCTCTTTTTTGTTACTTCATATTTGCCCTTTATTCTTTTACTAGTGAATTTGTCCGCGCTTTGCGATATGTATATAATCTTAGGGCCCGTTTGGCCATAGATTTCTCAAATAATATTTGGGGAAAAACTTGGCAAATAGTGTTTGTCCATACACTTTGCCATTATTTGACAAATATTTTTGGCAAGTATCCCAAATTTTCAAATACTAGTTTTTCCTAGTATTTGGGCCAAATCTCATTATTTGGGATCTTGTAAAAATTGAAAATTTACCCCAAACTTTTATCTTTTATAAATACACCCTCTATAGTTGTTGCTTACGTTGTATTACATAATTTTTCAAGTTAATTTCAAAGTAGTGATTAAATATTTTGTGAATGTTAAATGATAATATGGTTATTGATGAAAATGATGAACGATCGGCTCAAGATAACAAAGTCATGTGTTTCGATGTATGAAATGATGCTTGTTGCACTCACTCCAAATTACCACATTGCTCTAGTATCATGGACACTATTTGTTATTGTTGTAACAAAGATTCAATTGACTTGTATAATAGAAACTTATGGTTAGTTTTGATATTTTTAAAACTTATGTGTATAATCATATTTTTCTAAAAAAGTGAAATATATTTTCCAAATACTATGGCTAAACACATGGTAAAATTTCACTCAAATAATATTTGTTAAGAATATTTGGAAATCTATGGCGAAACGCTAACTTAGAGTAGTAGTTAGATGACTCCCAATAGAGTCATAAGTTATAATTTTTAACCAAAATAAATTATAAATTTACTGATAATAAGATTCGTACAAAGTATAAAATAAAGAGAATTTTTCTACAATCTTAATCATCAAAAGCTAGAAGGAAAAATACAAACTCAATGCAAAAAATCATATTTTCCAATATTCAAATTCAAAACACCCATAGGCTGCATAATTTTCCTATAAAATCTGACACGGTTCACAATTTCACATAATGCCAAAGAAATCAATTTAGTGTTAATTGTATAATAAATTAGACAGGCAATTAGTACCGAACAATTTTCCAAGCAATTCAATGCCTGAATACCATAACTAAATCGCATGAATCGATCGTTATCAAATTAATCAGGTGCGAAAGTTGTTAACAGTTGATTAACTATATATCAACAAGGAAAGGACCGAAAAGAAAAAAGGTAATCAGCAAGACAAATTATGGAAAAACTATTTTAGGAGCAAATAAGCCAAGGAACGGCTAAAGGAACTACTTCGAAAGAAGTCAGACAAATCACAAGGATTAACACAAGATCACAAAGCAGTTCATGCTTAGAATGGATCAATATGTCTAAAACAAGACATAAACTGATTCATAACACGTTATCAATCCGATTGTTCTATTCTTAAAAAATTATGATAAAAGACGGAAAAAGTGCAAAAGAGATCTTGCATAAGTTATGTAATAAATTTCTTATATTTTTGAGGTATGATTTATCTCTACGTTATATTTATTTATGTGACAGATCTGGAGTTACCATCTGTAGGTAGTATTTAAAGAGACTTATCGACTTTTAATACGTTTAATTTTAACCAATTGGAAAGAGAATTCCTTAGTTTATTTTAATAATTAAATAAACACAATTTAGTAAAAGGTATATATTCAACCTTTATATGAAGTATTTGATTTATTAAGCTATATCTATTAACTACTAATGTTGATTAATAATAAATTAATAATTTTAATTTTGTGTGTAATCGTAATATACAATCATATTAATGATCATCAAAAGTGATAAAATAAAGAATAAGACGATGAATTTACGTTCAATCACACCAAGAGAGTAAGACATTGAGTTAAAGTATTAATGCACCATATTGATGATATAATAATGACTAAAGAAAAACTAATGTGTTTTTTTTATGAGAAGTCATGAAATTTATTGAATTTGCTCCATTACTAAAGTGAATGTGGTCGTAGTGCCATATATGTCTGAAAGAAGACACAAGTGATTGAACAATGCACATAATATGTAATGAGGTACTAAAGCTATGAATTTGATATGCTCACATGTTTGTATTCCATTCACAAAGAATGAGAACTTTTGATAAATGCTAAAAATATAAATTCATTCTCTAAAGGAAATAAGGTGTAAGCCACCATGCTAGGCGTGAGAAAAATTGCGACTTTTGGTCGATGATGTGGTATCACCAAGAATGTCTCTAAGAAGACATTTTTTATAGAAATGTGTCATGCTTTATCTCCGGGCTTGTATTGGACAAAAATTAGTGTAAGTGAGGCACATTCTATGGTTAATAAGAAGTTACTGATTACAATATTTTCTTAATTTGACATGATTATCTGGGACATTATTAGTCTATAATGTTTAGACAAGTTTTGAAAAATTAAAAGTGAGATAAGTGTCAAAAATACACCTAAACTATTCACTTTTTTTGAATTTCATACCTAAACTATTGAAAGTGTGAGTTTCATACCTAAACTATTACTTTTTAGTTTGCGAAACACACCTCAGTGGTGTGTGTAGTCCACTCTCTCTTTTATATGAAAAAACTTTGACACATGACATTCCACGTAGATAAAATATTTTATCTAGATAAAAATTAAATTATAAAAAATTAATATTAATTAAAAATTAAAGATTACTATCCATATAAAAAATTAAATTATTCTTTTAATCTCACTTCACCACCTCCTCCACGTACCCCCTCTTCCCCGCGATAACCCCATCTTTTTTTAAAAAAATTAATCATTTATGATATATTTTCAAAAATTCATATTTCATCCCCCGATAGAAATTGATATTATTTTTTTTAAAAAATTATCCCATCCTATTTAATTTTTCGCTCCTAGTTTTTATTTTTTTTACGTTTTTCTTATTTTGTGTTAGATATGCACGTACATATATTTTTAGAAAAAAATTCTACTAGTGTGCCGACTATAACATAAACAACTAGAAAATATATATAAAAAATCTTGTGGCGGCAAGTAAAAAATATTTTCTATATGTATATCTAAACATTGGGGGACTGTGATGTTGTTAGCAACAATAAACATATCATCAACATACAATAATAGATAATCATAGAGTTACCAGACATCTTCTTGTGATACACATAACTATCAAATGCACTCCTCAAAAATCCATGTTTAGTCATGAATGCATCAAACCTCTTGTACCATTGTCTAGGGGATTGCTTCAAACCATACAAAGACTTCTTAAATTGGCATACATGATCTTGTTTTCCTTCGTCTAGGTAGGCTTATCCATATAGATTGTCTCTTCTAGATCCCCATGTAAGAAAGCAGTTTTGACATCAAGCTGTTGAAGCTCTAAATCAAATTGTGCAACCAATGCTAGTAGCACGCGAATTGAGCTATGTTTCACGACTGGAGAGAAGATTTCATTGTAGTCAATTTCCTCCTTCTGGCTGAAACCCTTTGCAACCAATCTCTCCTTGAACCTAACATCTTCCACTTCTGGAATACCTTCTTTCTTTTTGTAGACCCATTTGCATCCAACTGTCCTCATCCCCTTTGGCCTTTTAACTAAGACCCATGTCTCATTTCTGTGAAGAGACTCCATCTCTTCCATCATGGCTAATTGCCATTGTGCAGCATCATTGCAAGAAGTTGCTTCAACATACGAAGAGGGCTCGATATCCTTAATCTCTTCTTCTGCAGCTACGAACGCATGTACAATCAGATTTTCTTGCTCTATAAGACGTTCCAGTTTCCGTATCTGCCTTTTGTCCCTTCCCTTCACAATTGTGTATGGTTCATTGGCAGCAAGTTCTTTAAGATCTGCATCTTTTGACTCATCAGTTTGAGTCTCTTGATCCCGTTCCTTGGTAAGCTCCACCTGCTCGTTGTTCTCGTTTCTTGATAACTCCACAGAAACTTTACGAGGATCAAGTATAGAGGATTCATTATAGTTAACATCTCTACTAACTACAAATTTGAGTAAAGACAAACACCAAAGTTTGTACCCTTTTACCCCATCTACATATCCTACGAATATGGCCTTTTTATAATTTTATTTTCGAACTCATCGCATGAAAAGTGATAAAAGTTGGGTGAATGAGTAAGCTGAAACTGCTTATGTAAGTATTCGTTTGCTCTATTCTTTTGTAGATTAATTCATATTTTATGTGTATCATTCATGGTTTTGCCAAGGTTTAATCTTATTGAATTTAGCTTGTCCATGCGTAAAACTTATTATGTCATGTATGTAGTATACCCTTTTCATTCCAAAAATTGGTTATAATTCATTTATGTCGGTACGTCCTTAAGTTCAAAGACTTATAAAAATAGTCCCTTGGCCAAATATTATAAGTGTCCATCGATGGAGTCAACCGATGCCCCGTCAATTGGAACACGGTTCGTTGATGACAAGTCGTGGGTGCATACTCCATTGGACAGTCTTCGACCCAAAAGCAAGGGTCCTCCTCAAGGGCCCTGGGTTGGTCCTTGGGGATTCATGCCCGTACGTTTCGACCATCAACTAACTGGAATACGTGTTAGACACCCTTCCACCAATTTTCATCAATTTCCGACTCCTAAAGCTTAGTCAAATAGGCTAAGGTACACTAGCACCTCATTGAACTAGTTTCAGACGTCATGGACTTTCCTTGACGTTTTGATTTCTAAACCTTCTAAATGACTTAGATACATTAAAATAGACCTTAAAATAGTTTCTAAACCATTCGACACCTATGTTAGTCTCTAGAACACGTCTTTGATTTTTAAAGTGTTACACCACCTTCTTTCGGTGTAGGGTTCCATCATACCAGAATCCACATTAGCTCATGTGGTCTATGTCAGTAAAGGCAAGATGCTCCAAAAGTTAAAATGAAGTAATAAAGTAAACTTTAACTAATACGAGTTAATGGGGTTTGACATAGTCTAGGTAGGGGTATGAGACTATACCTATCATTGCACTAGTTAGCTTTTGAGGAAAGTCTTAGAAAGATGTTCTTGTGTTCTAATACATTTATAAAGAGAATGATATGCCTATGATGACTTTAAATTTTAATGATGCTATATGATGTTGGTTTCACTTATGAACATGTTGTTTGTCTATATTGATAAATATGATGAAGGACACTTATGATGATAGGTTATGTGGAGTTACCCATTCTTCATGATCCTTTGGTTGGAATGCTATGTTGAGTGGGGTTATGGGGCTGTAAGACCCCGAAAATGAATTGGGTTAACTAGAGCCTAACATGTTGATAATGGCGGTCTAAGGTCCTAATGTGGCCTATAATATGGTATAGAGGCAGTAGCTAAAGTATTAGGTGCATTAGAAGTCAAACGTCAAGGGACGACTAAGACGTTCGACGACTAAGTCACTTATGTGCCTCGTATGTGGTTTTATGTGTGTCACGACCGGAATCTAGACCCCAAATGAGACCGGCATCGTTGACCTCTCAGAGGTCGCAGACAAGCCTACTTACGTCATTCATACTTCATCTAGGTTAATTTTAGCGGAAAATTTGAAACTTTTTGTTTCCTTAATATACTTGTTAAACATTCTTATCATTTCATAATTGTTAACCATCAACCATCTAACATTAAGATATAAGGAACTGAAAGAAATAGTTCAATAAGTATCAAGTGTATAATTGCCAAAATGGCACCAATACAAAGTCTGAATAAAACAGAAAAGAAACGCTAATGGAACATGCTCCACTAGCTCAACTCTAAAACTAAGATAGAATGTAAAACAGTAGCATCCTCAAAAGCATGAGGACCTACCAACTCCGGATGAATGCTGGACGTCCGGATAACTGCAAAAATGATACTGTAGCTCTATTGTCCACCTGTGCCTGCACCTAAAAATAGTATAGTTGTATAGGGTTAGTACACACTTGTACTAAGTAGGGGTATATGCAAGCACACACCAAGGACATGCATGAGAAAAGATAGCTCTTTCCTAACAACATGATTATGGGAAGTCAAGTCAGTGGACTTGCCAAATTCAGGTTAGGAATGTTAGTGAATCTTCCAAATTTGGATTAGGAAAGTCATGTCATGAGAATAACATGCATCATCATAAACATCATACAGCATACAACACATAACATCTTACATATAGCACATATCATAGCACAAAACATATAACACATAACTTCTTTCATATCATTCATTCATATGCCATGAGACTTTGGAATCATGGACTTGACATTAAGACTTTCCAAAATGAGGTCTCAACATATGGCACCTCAACTAGTGAGTCTTCATTAACAAACTCAGAGTCTGTTTCATTCATTCATACGTACTTCATTTCATTTCGTTCATATGCCATTGTGAACACCAGCTATACCTAAGGTGTAGTTTAAGACTTTCATCGGGTTTGCTGTGCAATGATCAAGAATAACCTAATGTCATTACCTGAGTCTAGCTCACCTCTTCATTATCCTACCCTAACACCTTTGGTATCATTCATTTCATTATGTGCTTCATTTGAGGCTGTCCTCATTCATTCATTGGTAACTTTAACTTTAACCGACATAGATCATGTGAGCATCATAAAATCTAGTGTCTCCCCCACACCGAAAAGAGGTGGAATCACCGGCCAAAGTGACCCAATAACATGCTAGCGTACATGGGAATTCAACCCCGCCAAATCCCTATATTAGCAGTATAGGTTCGAATACTAGGAGATATGAGGAGACCCATACCCGGCAAGCCGGATAAACTCACCTCATGAGAGTTACGTAAACCTTCGTCCTTCCCGAAAGAAGGCATCACCGCTCATAGCTAGCCTATCGGTGCTCAGTATAAAGTTCCATTTCATTCATCTCATCCGTCATGTAAGCTGACTTCTAGTATGAGGATATCATAGCTCATTAGATGATTTCTCATCTCATCATTAGTATTAAGTGTGTTAAGCTCAATACCTTCATTAGAGTGTTCATAGAGACTGGCCTCTTCATTATCTTACACTCTCATAGGTGAGTACGTTTCGGTAACATTTACTTAGGATCCTTTGAGATCACTCTCATCATTTACATTAGCCTCATATCAGGTTGTCACCACATTCATTATCATTAGCACATTTTCTTTCCATAATTACTCACTTCTTGTTACGTGAATTTTCATCTCATCATTTCATTATTCGTCTCATCATATACCAATGCACTTGGTCATCTAGTGTATCTTACACTCATATTTAACCTTTCAAGGTTCATCATTCCATTACATACATCTTAGGTTCACTTACTTTTGAACGTATGCTAGACTTATGTGTCTATACATTCAAAGGGTAAGCTTGATATCCATGTCAAGCCTAGGTTCAAAAAGTGGTTCTCCAATCAAGTTCCTTCCAAGTTCCCTAAGGCTCGTGATGATAGGGTGTCTAACCCTTAAAAGGGAAGGGGTACTAGTTCACCAAGAAAGAACCCAACTTGTGGAAAGTGTGGCAAGAAGCATTATGGTGATTGCCTCATTGGGACGGACTATTGCTATAGTTGTGGTAAAAGTGGGCACAAAGTTCTAGATTGCCCAAATTTGAAGGGGAAAGACAAGGGTATTGGTCAAGCTCAAGAAAGTGGTTCTAATGATGCTTCAAAGAAGAATCACTTATATGCTCTCCGCTCTAGAGGTGAGCAAGAGACTTTTCCCGATGTGGTGACCGGTATGTTGAAAGTCACCCTGTAGTTTGACATTCGCAAAATTATTTGTGCAAAGATAATTGAGTTAAGAGCATAACTTTCAAAAAATGTAATCAAGACAATTTATCTTGATAATGTTGATAAATACTCAAGATGTTGTGACATTAAATGTCTGAGATAGTGAAGTCATTGCTTGAGAAAATAAAGCTTCATGTAATGATTTGAAATATGATACTGCATAAAAAAATAATTGTATGCATCAGATCAATAAATTATAATCAAATTTTCTTTCAATTGATTTATGATCAGGGATCAAATACTTTTCATCTGATTATTTTGATATGTGGTATATAATCAATGAATATACAATGATGCACAATGATAGATTCTCCAAAAGATTGAGATATATGTTAGTTTGTCTAAATAAGGAGGAGATTAGAAGCAACAAAAAAGTTGTAAATACTCCTATTGAATGTCCTTTAAGGATAGAGTCTATGACATGCATGAAGCATGATAGACTAATCAATTCTAAATAAAGTAATTCTTGAAAAAAATGAGGATCAAAGAATCAAAATGATCATAATAAAGAGACCATGTGCTCGTGGAGAGCCTACGACATAACACTTTATGAAACTTCGCGGAAGGGGTTGATACCTGAAAATAATAATGTGATGAGATTTCAATAAATTATGTTATATTGTGAATCAATACAAAATGGTATATCGTTGATGATATCTTTGATACAACAGCACACAAAATTATAAAAACTTATGATGATATAAATCTTACGACTATAAAAGCAAGTTGGTGTAGAAATAATTATCAAGTGAAAAGTGAAATGATGCATCTTGGTAAGCATAAAACTTATTTGACTTGCAATCTAGGCAGTGAAAGATGTCAAACATTTAATATTGAATGTTGTGCCTTGACAAAAATGATATAAAAATATTCGATGGGTTCAAAATCAAAAGCGTTTACAAGTTTTTAAAAAACTTATTTATAATCCTCATAAGGATTAAACAGATTCAAAATGCATAAAGCATATAGAAGTTGTTGTGCAAGTTGACGATTAGAATTGAAACTCTTGAAGAGTTTTCAAAAGACAATAGATTATTTGCTTAAACAAGTTGAAGTAAGGAACTTGCAGAAATCTTTGACCCTGAGGGAAGATTCATAAAAGGAGATAGAAGAAAGCATATTTCATCAATGTTTTTCTACACTCATGAGCTCCTAAGAATGGTGATATCTACATGCAACATGGTTGTTCAAGTAATAATATATCCATCAAGTCTCTATCAACTACAACTTTCAAGAAGATGGTGCACAAGCTTGAAAAACGAAGATTCAAGTCTCTGGATTGGTGTTCTCATTGAGGGGGGTTAATACGTGATGTACTATTTTTCTCTCACAAGGTTTTGTCCCATTGAGTTTTCCTTGTAAGGTTTTTTAATGAGGTGTCTATAATGCGTATTATTAGATATATGTATTCTTTTTTCTCACTAGATTTTTTTTCCACTAAAGTTTATCTAGTAAAATTTTAACGAGTCACATAATCTACCGACATTTAAGGGAGAGTGTTATAAACATATTTGATATATGTATTATAGTGAATGTCTAATTATGCGAAGTCTTTTTAAGATACGATTAAAAATTCTACTTGGAGACTTAGTTATATTTCTCCTATAAATAAAGGAATTTTCCTTCATTATAAGTAAGATTTGTGAGTCTCTAAATAAATCTCAAGAGCAATAAGAAGTCTTCTCTCTTTTTCTTACTTTCTTCTCATTGTTTTATATTATTTCATAACAAATTAGATATAATTTTTCATTTTTATTTTTATTAATAATTCTCAAATATAATTAAAATAGCTAAATATTAATTCATTCTAATATTAATTAATAAAGGATAAAATTGAAAGAGCATTCTAAAATTAATCGTGAAAATTGAATAATTAAATTAATTTAAAAAATAAAAAATATGTCAACAATTCATTTGATTCTTAAAATGGTAAAAAATATTAAATACCGAAGAAAAGCTCTACTTAAAACCTTTTAATCTTTAAAGCAAAAACAAAGTAAATCGCCTTAATATTTAGAGGGGTTGGCAAGTAATTATCCGTAAAATTAGTACCGTAGGCGAGCAGTTATAACGACAACTGGATATTCTCTGAAAAATTTTATGCTGGGTGAGGCGCACAGTGTCAGTTGTGTGAACATTTTTGGGCTGCCATTTGTATATTGTGGGGCCATATTGTACTTGTTTCATTTTCTTAGTTTTTCTCTTTCCATTTTTTCAGCTATTTGTGTAATTTTATTTTAATAGAAAGAAATTTTAGAACTCCCCTCCCCCCCCCCAAACAACAAAACACACACACATATATGATTATTAAAATTTAAGTACTATATCAATTAAATAATTCAATCGGTATTATTTATTATATTTACATTTAATTATTTAAATTTTAGTCATGAATTTATTTTTTGAGATTTTTAATTTTAACCACCCAATTCTAAATTACCATATATGTTTTATTTTTGTTTATCCTATAACTACTTAACGTATTTGAATATTTTATATTAATAATAATGTATTAATGATATCAAACACTCAATTATCTTTTTCTTTTTTATATTTATTTAAATTCTCTATTTCTATAGCATGTATCCAATATTATTGCTAATATTAATTTTGTATTTTTTGTTCAAAATTTTCTTTATGTTAAGCGTTTTAAAATGTGAAACAAAACTTTTATAGATTCATTTTTTTCTCATGTGGTACAAGAATTAATAGAAAAAGAAAATAAACCAAATGAATCTGTGAAATCATAAAATAATAGTAGTATGAATATATATTTTTGCACTAAGAGGTAGGACTTTGAATTTTTTTATATAGAAATATTGATAAAAGAAAAAGGTTGCAAAGATAAAATAGAAAAAGAAAATACTAAATTTTGTGAAAATGAAAGTGAAAGAGAGAGTGTGTGAACAAGGAAAATGACCCAAAAAAACACTTTTTGTCAAAAGGGAAGAGTGCCTGTGCCTCAACCACCATAAAATTTTTCATATTCTTTTGATGCTACTGCCGTACTGTGAGAGGGTCGTGTACCGCCGCTATAACGGCAAACTTGACGCTAAATTAGTATTGTAGGGCGTGTTATGAGTAGTTATAACGATTGATCGATTATGCGTCACCGTTTAAATGAACCAAAGGCTTTTGGGCTGAGCCTAAGTGGATCGGATCTGTTCTTTACTATGTGGGACAATGTGACTATGGGTCCCACTCAGATTCTGTGGTCCACTTTCTGTAGACGTCACAATCATTCTCCTTCCATGCCTCACTTGGTATATTTAACTTTGAAATTAAAAAAAATGGGAGATGCTCCATAATTATTTTCAGAAATACTGTTTATAAATGCAATTTAAGCTATACCTCAACTAAGTAGAACACTCAGATTATTATATGCACATTTTAGATATACTGAAGGTGCAAATTAAAAAGCCAATTAATCCATCCCCTCAAAAGATTCTTAAGCAAACAAACTTTGTTAATGCCAACACCTATCCGTAACAACAATAAAAAAGGCCCACCACCTACCCTCCCTAGCCAGGAGTAACAAACAATATACGTCACAGAAACCTCCTATCCTCCCTTGCCAGGTGACAAAAATCAGACGCACCAATATCAAAGGTATACACGTGTCAACCATCCACCAATTCACTGATGTACTATATATACTACTCTCACTATCCAGTAGCTCTATTCCTCTATACTAGTCTTATTCCTCAATAGCAAGCTTAAAGCATGTCGAGAAAAGGAAAGGGCCGTCTCCGTACTCCTTCTCCATCTCCATCTCCATCTCCATCTCCCTCTCCATCTCCATCTCCATCTCCGCCATCCTCCCCCTCTCCGTCTCCCTCTCCATCTCCCTCACCCCCACCAGCCTCTCCGCCACCACCTCTTCCACTTCCCGTTCCACATCAGGTAGCAGCACATATCAATGTGCATCCTTACCTCTGTTACATATGTCCTCGTAAAAAACATGGTCTAAAAGGGTTTTCTACTAAGAATAAGATTCTGAAGCACAACCGTAGCCGGCATAAGCTCAACAAATTCAAGTGTGGCGTCTGTTACTCCACATTTGCTACTAAAGTGGATCGGGCTAACCATAAAGAAGAAGTGAGCCATTAGATGAAGGGATTAACAAGTCCTAGTTTTTCTATCGTGTTTTTTCTTCTGCTAGTTTCTTTTTCCTTTTTTTGTATGTTCTGCTGTTTTCTCTTTCGTTTGCTATGTTATTTTTGTTTAGAGAACTATTGATTTTGTTACGTTGGTTTCTTTTTTTTTTTTATCGAAGAGTTGAATCTGATTTGGAGATTTAGGATATAAGATTTTACCCAAATTTGTATTCCCGTCCTCGAGTTGTTCAAATTGAATAACTCGCTACCCCAATTTTGACGAAGACAGATAACAGAGTCCTGTTCAAGTACCCTAATTTGTCAATTTTATTACCTAATTCATAATTAGTCAAACTTATGGGTCTCTTTTTCCGTTTCCTGTTCTTTAGGGCTATAATAATAAAACTAATTTCACTGTTTTATCCCCTGCCACGTGTCACTAATTAGGAGCTAGAAGCTTAATCAGCTTCGTTAGCCTTGTCTTGCAGGTTTAATATAGTCTTGTATTTATATATTATTGGCGTCAGAATTATATTATAAATGCTAGCTGTTGAAATGGTATCAAACTCATAATCTCGCAACCAAAATGCATATAAAGCTAATGAAAATGATTTAGGGAGCAGAAATGGAGCAAACAATTATAGTGTTATTTGTTGTTGTTTATAGGAGAAAATTTATTAGGATATAAAAAGTTTCTACAGAAGGCAATGTCAATAGAAATAGAAGAAAAACAATTCTTCATTCTATCGTAAAGACTTCGATAAGTCGGATAATGTTTGAGGAAATACAAAGGAAAAATGATTTTCCCTGAAAAGAAAACAACTTAATATGAGCTCTTGTAAAGGGCAATATAACTGAAAATAACTCTTCTACTTGTCCTGTTATTTTTCTTGTTGAATAATTCTTTGTAGTTTTTCTAAGGACTTCTATCGAATTTTTCTTGTTTATTACTCATAATGATATCATTAGTTTTTTTTACTATATTAATGGTGAACATATTTCTTAAGTTTATAATCTAATACTAAGAGCAAAAAACTTGTATCTCTAATTATCTGTATTCAGATTTTAGCCGATAACATTCCCATGAATCTGGGATTGCTCTAGTCTTTGAAAGTGACAACATTTGATGGGAATCGAATCACAAACTTGCATGATGAATGTATTTCACACCTCTTGCTTCATGTTCTAATGTCTTTATTTTGCGAAAATGTGCTGAGCAGAACATATTTGATCCGCTGAACATAGACAGTGATAGTAATGAGTGGCATGATACTGATGAGGGAGCTAACATGACGGATGAAGATGAGGATTCTGTGTTTCATGAGGAGCATGGTAGACGAACATATGATGAGGATGTGGGTGAAGCAATATGGGAAGATTGTAAGCTTGTAAAATTTTGGTTTCACTGATGTGTCTGGTAAGGTGTTTGATATTAACACCAGTTATAAACTTGGTATGCAGTGTCAAGACCAAGGACTATCAAATAAAGTGTTTGAGCAAGAAGTTTAAGGTGGCTCCTGTACCACTGGTGCAGCTGGGGTTAATTCAGAATCATCACAAGGAAGACCAACAATGATAACCAAACATGATAGTCTATTGGAGTCATGTAATGGCAAAAAATGAGATATTGGGTACTTGAGCTGTGCCAGAAATGAAGTTGATTTGGTACCAACACACACTATAATTGAAGAAGTTTTTGGTGATGGAGCCTGGAAGTACAAGAGCCGAGATGGTTAGGGGTTAAGTTTCTTTATCAACAAAAATAAATAAATAGGGATGTGATTCTTTTATTCAGTGGTTTAGCTAAGTTTTGACACATTTATGTTCATGCTGTGCTGTGGTGAATTCAATCTGGTAATGTTTCATGTGCAGGTTTCAGTTTTCCTTGTATATCCATAATGATGGGAGTATTTGTTTTTTAAAACCTCAAATGCAAATCAAATTTTTCCTTACAAAAAGTGAGAACAAAAGCGTATAGGTGTGAATTTATGATTATAAGAGATTCATTTTATCTTATTATATGCCTTTTAAATGTCACATTTGTGTCAAAGTCTCAATTTTAATAGTAAAAGTACAATTTTCATTCGTAATAGCTCATAAACCATACATGAGAGAGAACTCGCATTAGACTAGAAGTCTCAAGCCCAAATCACTGAGCCGGTTTCCAATTTTATCAATAAGAAAATGCTCATAAAATTGATATACGACTTATCTAACAATTTGGTGACATTATTCTCATAAAACAGAAACATTATCAACTAACTTGAAATGAACTATACGAGTGCAACACAAATAAAGGAACTAGGACAATAATGTAAATGAGAGGTTAAAGGGCAAATGTATTAACCATTAATGTACTAATATTAATATTTGACATTTTTAAAGGGAGTAAAGAAATAAATTACCACAATCTTAATGAATTATCGGTTTACACTTTTTCCTTTTCCCAATATTAAAAATCAGAAGCTGAATTGATAACTTCATAATATTTTTTTACAAAAAATCATTAGATATTCGTTAACCGAATAACAATAATTCAATAATACTTTTTTGGTTCAATTTTTGCACTTTCGTACCACTTAAGGAGCGATAACTTAGAAACTAAACAGTAATAAATTATTTATTAATTTTCTCCCAATCCGATTTGTTAGGAAGTCTATAATATTGTGTTTGTACATATTTCCAAAAGGTTTAATGTCGTAGGCTTGTAACTCGCAACGTAGCTAAGTTTTCAATTTCTTTATTGTCTGGATTTTATAAAATAAGAAAAAAATCTTCACAGAATGGTAAATGAAGTTGAACTTTCCTTTTGGACATATTTTTAAATTAATATGTAGGACAGTTTTTTGGGATTATAAAAAGTGATAAAATCATTTTCCAATAAAACAACCATAAATTATTATTTTTCGAGCACGTGATATTCAATGTATATCACCACGTGACTGACCCATTAATTTGTAAACCAATTAGGCTAACAAATTACATTTGGCGCAACTTTTTTTTGCACCTCCCCGCGTTACTTATTTCGGACCCGCCCGATAACAGATTTCCGCAACCCACTAGGGCTCTACCTTCACCTTTTTATCTTCAACGATTTTCCCCCAATTCTATTCCATCTTCTTCTTCCTCACAAATTGACATCGATTTCTCATCTCAAACTTCAAATCAATCTTCGATTCATCTAATTCGTTATCTCCTCTTTCTATTGATACCTCTTTCAGCTATATCCGTTAGGTAAATAGAATTTTGATTTTAGGGTTTAGATCTCTTTCTGTATCTTATAGATCTGTTCGATTCATCGCTTCTTTCTGTTGTTTTATGTTTATTTGTGTTTGTTTTCTTGATTTCTCTGTTTGTTTGTGAAAGAAAAACTGGGCTGATCTTCTTTCGATATAATTGGTTTGTGGATTTGGGGTTTCTTGTTTCTTTCGTGTTCAATTTGATTTCTTTGAAGCAATTTTCGGTTGAATTTGATTATTCTATTGTTGATTGAAGATTTGGGGATTTGGGGATCTAGGGTTAGGGTTTTCGATAAAAAATTGCAATTTTTTATTTTTTAACCCTCAATTTTCCAATAAAGTGAAATTATTTTACCCGAATTTGTATCTCTGTCCTCTAGTTGTTCAAATTGAATAATTCGGTACCCCAATTTTGAGTTCGTACCCTAATTTGTCAATTTTGTTGTTACATGTAATTAGTCAAACTTATGGGTCTCTTTCAGTTTTCTGTTATTTAAGGCTATGATGATAAAACTAATTTCAGGGTCGTCACTGTTTTATCCCCTGCCACGTGTCACTAATTAGGAACTAGAACCTTAATTAGCTTCATGATTACTGTATGCAGTTATCGTGGTTAGCCTCCTTTGGCAGGTTTATATGCTGTTAATATAGTCTTGTATTTATATGTTGTGATGAGATGGTCAGGCGTGTATGTTAAGATTTCAATTTTCATGTAAGGGGTTGTCGTGTCGTTCCGACTCAATAGTCGAATAGGGCGCTTCTGGCTGCTATGACATGCTATCATTAAGCTAGTATATCGAAATGCCTGTGTTGTTTTTTCTGTTTATTGAGAGTTGATGTGGTGTTTATGTTAATATATATATATATATTTCTTTTCAGCTCGACAATGCAGTTATACCTGATTTAAAAATTATTCGTCTGAGGTTGTAGAGCTGTGGGCTGTAGTGCTCGTCTTTACAGTTTTTGTGTGTTTGATTCAGTGGGATTCCTGCTTTTTATATTTGAACTTTTTTCGTTTTATGTGTAAATATCTCATATTTTTTAGTTCCTTGCAGCTAATTATGGTGCAAAAAAGACCTTTCGGTGAAGAGGATCTGTATGAGGTTTCATCTAAGCAACCAAGGCATGAACCCAGTTGTCAGCTAGATTCGGTTTTGGAACTTTCTCGTGAATCAGTAGCTGTGGATGCTTATGCTTCAGGTAACAAGAAATTATTTTGTTAGCTCTAAGATATTCTTCGTTCTGTTTTTGCTGCTTTATGTACCATTGTTAAAAATGCTTCAAGTCATTGGTGGAGTTCAGTACGCTGTAAGACCTGCCAAGTATTTTTAACTTTGGATTGGTTTCCTTGACACCTTACTTTATGGTCTTGTAAGAGTAGATTTTGGATCTTAAATGAATATTTTTGCTCCATACTCTGATCAACTGTCTGTTATCTATGGATTTTTGTAGGTGGTGATGAGGACAACTCTTCGAAAATCTTCCCTGATGCAAACAAGAAATTTGATAGTCACGTTGTGGCTGAAGTTCTTTTTTCTTCTGAGAAGGAAACTGAGATGGGCATTCATGGATCTGCTTCAAACTCTTCCTGGCCCACCAGTAGCACCAGTGAGGAAGACAACAGGCCTGAGGCTCCTTTTCACAGATCGACGTCTCCTGAATATTACTATTTTGATCATTCGTTCAGGGCTGCTGCTCATCACAGGGAGATATATTCCTCTCTGTCGAGTAATCCTCAAAAGATGGTCCCTATTGGACCAGATTTCCAGGCAGAGATACCAGAATGGACACCATACAGTAATAAGGATAAACCGTGCATAGAAGGTATACATGAAACTCTGAGTTCTCCATCTCAAGCCAATGAAAATAAACTTGCTGGAAGGACTATCATTCCAATGCCTAAAATGGAGCTACTTGCAGACCAGGTCGAGAATATTGGAGAGAGAAGAGTTGAATGTTCTTGTGAAGATAAAGGTTCCATAAGATGTGTTCAACTAGATGTCATCGAAGCAAGGGAAAAACTAAAGCTAGCCCTTGGCGAGGAGACATTTGTTAGGTTGGGGTTTTGTGACATGGGAGAGGTAGTGGCAGAAAAATGGAGTGAAGAGGAAGAGGAACTATTTCATGAGGTTGTATTGTCCAATCCTGCCTCGTTAGGCAATAATTTTTGGAACCATCTTGCAGTTGAGTTTCCTTCACGGCGTAGGGAAGAACTTGTCAGCTATTATTTTAATGTCTTTATTTTGCGAAAACGGGCCGAGCAGAACAGATTTGATCCACTGAACATAGACAGTGATAATGATGAGTGGCATGATGCAGTTGATGATGCTGATGAGGCAGCTAAAATGACAGATGAAGATGAGGACTCTGTGGTTGAATCTCCAGCACATCATAATGGTCTCAGCTACAATATGATCCATGAGGAGCGCGATAGACGAACATATGATGAGGATGCGCGTGAAGCAATATGGGAAGATTATAAGCCTGTAAATTTCGGTAGCAGGAAGGTCTTCACTGATGTGCAGGAATCATGTCCTAGTATGTTTTTTGATAGTAACAACAGTTGTAAAGTTGGCATGCAGCCTCAAGACCAAGGACTATCAAGTAAAGTGGTTGAGTCATGTACCACTGATGCAGCTGGGGTTACTTCAGAATCATCACTAGGGAAGACCAACAATGATAACCATTGGGCAAGCGATATTGCTGGTATGGGCAGTGGCACCAAGCATGATAGTCTGTTGGAGTCGTGTAATGGCAAAGAATGGGATGGTGGGTACTTGAACTGTGCCAGAAATGAAGTTGGTTTGGTTCCAACACCCACTATGATTGAAGAAGTCTTTGGTGATGGAGCCTGGATATACAAGAGCCGAGATGGTTAGAAGTTATGCTTTAGTCTTAACTCTAGTTTCTCTATCAACAAAAAGAAAAAAAAAAGGAATGTGATTCTTTTATTCAGGGGTTTAGCTAAGTTTTGACACATTTTACGTTCATGCCGCAGAGGCTGGGCTGTGTGGTGAAATCATCTGGTAATGTTTCATGTGCACGTTCCAGTTTTCCTTGTATATTCATAGATACGTAGTTTTCCTTGTATATTCATAGATAGTAGTGGGAGTATTTTTTTTTTAACCCAGATGTAAGAAATGGCATTGCAAGGGTGGTGTTACATAAGCTGATGGATGCTAAACTTTTGGAGCTGTACAGTAGCCATTATTTTGTTGTCTTAGCACCAGATTCCTAGGAAGCTTTTGACTGACAGTAGTTTCTTAAAATAATATTTGTAAAGTTAAGCTATATGGTCAATTGATCCATATTTCAAAAAAGGAGGATGAAGATCCGTTTAAATTATTGAAGTTTAGTTTTGTACAGAATATCCTCTCTTTTTGTTTGTTGTTCCCCTTGTACATCATCCTCTTTCTATTGGTTATTACCATTGTTGAACATTGATCACTATTCAATTTGTTATATGTATTTGTATCAGAAGTCTGACTGATTAGGCACCATGCCAGTTTTCCTTTTGGGCTGATACTTTAAGATACTTCCTTTTTCGGCGTATTATTCGACTTAGAAGGGCTTGTTGTATTGAGAGTGAAGTGTAAACTGTATGATTGGAGTTAGAAGGAGGGTTGGTTGCATTGATAGTGAAGTGTTAACTCCTTGATTGACTTGATGGCCTCAATCAATTCAAGTCAAGTCATGTAAAGAGGAAGCTCATGGCCTTAGCAGGTACTGGTTGAGCTCATCACTTCTTTTACTATGGGAATGTGAATTTACTCCATACTTTCTGAATTTTTAGTAATATATATATATGTATATATATATATATATAATATTTTAGTAATAGACACTTGCACCTGTTATGACACAATACACATCCCACCCTTAGATACAACTGTGGGCCATGTAGATCTTTTAGCCCTTAGATGCAGCCGGAGACGGTGGGAAATTCCAGCAGGATCTGCGTGTGCATTTTAGTGTTTATGGGTGCATTAGAATAGGGCTATTTAACTCTGCCACATCTCAACCTTTTCGTCCTAGTGAAATATTCTTTAAAATTCAACTACTACTACTTTTTCCTTTTAAGAGGGAGTTGCTTGGATGGTAAGAACTCTCCGCCTTGCTTTCAATTTTAAGATTGTAAGTTCAAATAACCAAAGGAACTGAAAAGGAAGGGTTGAAGGTCGTAGGGAGTGATATTAAAATATAATATTGTTAATTCATCTATCACTATATTATAGTCTCTTTTCTCAAAAAAAGAGATGAAATATAATCAATGTATAATTTTTTGATCAGAGGTTGAATCGATTATTAGAAGAACTATTAGGCCAAAAATTAGTATACATTCTTAGATTATCTAAAAAAAGAAGGCAATATTGCTTTTTTCAATACGAATCCATTGTTATGCAGTAATTTAGATCATGACAATGTTCAGACATGAAAGAAACAATCTTTAATTCTGGCACCTCACATGGGCTTTTTTTTTTACATATAAAGGGGAAATAGCAATTAGTATCAAAGTACAGGAAGCAAGTACCCCTAGGGAGTGGGGGGTGAATAAAAGTGAAGAACTCTTTAATTAAAAAAATTATGAAGTCAAAGAAGTAGTGGCAGAGTGCTCTACCCTAACTAATTCTTGCATGATATCCATCCAAAGGAACAGGTAAAGCATAGGTCCCACAACCAACCACGTTGTGATACAGTGATAAATACTCCTTCATTCTTAATCAAGAGTTTTCATGTTCGAGTCCCCTTGGATATAAAGTCGCTTTTGTTAAAATAATTTACCCCTAACGTGAGACTTTCCGGTATGGATCAAATTTAATTGGACTTCAATGTAAAATCGAGTGAGAAAAAAAGCACATAGGTCCCACACAAATAACTTCAGTTGGGATTTTATAGTACTATATGATATGAGTATTCCCTAAGCATTGCTGGTGAGAAGAGAAGAGAAGAGAAGTTGCCATGAATGAACCATTATCTATCTGTATGTATATAAAAAGTAACACATGCACCATTTATGAGTCCGGAGCCTAAAGGGTACAAAACATTAACAAAAATTCTAAAATGGTATATAAAATTTTATATTAACCAAAACGGCAAAATCGCTGCACAGCAGCGATTTACTCCATCGGAAAAAGCAAAATCGCTGCACAGGCAGCGATTTTGCAAAATTTTTTTTTTTTGGTAAATCGCTGCCAAGGCAGCGATTTTAATTTTAATTTTTTTTTTTAAAAATCGCTGCCTAGGCAGCGATTTAACATTTTTTTTTAAAAAAAAATTATTTAAATTTTGTTTAAATTATTATTATTTTTAAATTTTATTTTTTATTTTTTGCTTCTTTTTTTTAAACAAAAAGTTTAAATGAAAAAATAATTATTTTTTTAAATCAAATCTTTGCCAAGGCAGCGATTTTTAATTAAATTTTTTATTTATTTTTTAAAATCAAATCGGAAAAAAAATTGATTTTAAATCGTTGCCTTGACAGCAATTTGATTTTTTTTAAAAAAATAAATTAATTAAAGGCAGCTATTTTATTTTTAAAAAAATTTGTTGTTTTAAAAAAAAGAAGCAAAAAAAAAAAAAAAATTAAACAAGTCGCTGCCTCAGCAGCGACATTTAAAAAACCTTTTTTTATAATTTTTTTTAAATGTCGCTGCCCTTGTTTAAATTTGTTTGTTTTTTATTCTTTTTTTTTAAAAAAGTTTAAAACAATTTTTTTTCTTTTTTAAATAAAATAGCTGCCTTTAATTAATTAATTTGTTTTTAAGAAAATCAAATCGCTGCCAAGGCAACGATTTAAAATCAAAATTTTTTTCCGATTTGATTTTAAAAATAAATAAAAAATTTAATTAAAAATTGCTGCCTTGGCAAAGATTTGATTTAAAAAAATAATTATTTTTTTATTTAAACTTTTTATTTTAAAAAAAGAAGCAAAAAAAACAAAAAAAAAAAGTTAAACATGTCGCTGCCTCAGCAGCGACATAGGAAATTTTTTTTATATAAAAAGGTTTTTATTTTGAAAATCGCTCCTTTGGGAGCGATTTTGTTTAAAAAAAAAATTAAAAAAAACAATAAAATCAAATTTAACAAATCGCTGCTATAGCAGCGATTTTACTTTTTCCGGCCGACAAAATCGCTACTCCGTGAGCGATTTTGCCGTTTTAGTTAAAAAGAAATTTCATATACCGTTTTAAAATATTTGTTAACATTTTTTACCCTTTAAGCTCCGGACTCCACCCTTTATCATCATTAGCATTTTTTATAACTACATACAATAAATAAATAAATAGAAGAAAAAATAAAAAAGAAGAATTAGCGGTGTATGGGTTCCTAGCTAGTAGCTCCATTTATATATGGATTTACTTGCATACGTGAGACACACATATATATTATATAAAATATAAGTTATTTTCTTAGGTCGAGAATCTATCAGATACAACTCTTTATATTTTAAATTGGGATTTATCGAACGGTAATTACTAACTATTTACTCAATATTTGATATCTTTCACCAATATATATCGAGTAGTTAGTTTGCTCATGACTAATTGCAAATGGTATATCATTGTAGTTTTTTTCCTTTTTTTTGGAAAAACAAGAATTAGAAGTAGAATTCTAAATTTCACATGATTCTGTCCACTTTATTTAATTGCGAGGTTTATTAAGTTCAGTTAGTTTTTTATGTAGAATTAGAGGATATTTTTTTAAGACCGTCAATAGTTATTATTATTGTATATTTGAATGTCGTTATAAAAACTTAAAAAAATTTAAATCGAGACAAATGTTAACTATTGAAATAACAAGTTACTGTCTATCTAACTACTCTCAACTTAGACATACAGTTCAACATGAACTCTCAAGAGCCTAACCACCAGCAAATACTAACTAATATTCTTGTTAATTCTATATTTTTAATTAATTAAAAGGGTTGACGTGCTTATCATTAATGAACTTTACTTATATTCTAATATATCTTTAATCATGGAAACTGTATATGTCACCTAGCTCTCCAGATCTCATATTCACACAAAGTGGACCAATTAATTAAGCTTAAGGATTAACTTTACTTTTACTAGTAATACTAGTCAGTCACGAAAAAGTATCTTTTCATTTTTAATTAGAAATATTTTTTAGTTTAGATTTTGAATATAAAGTCATTTTTGATTAAAATCTTTTACCTAATTTTTCATCGCGAATCAAAATTAATCGAACTTCAAAATAAATACTGATAATCGAATAAGAAATTATAAGACTTGGTTTTGCTTGTGAATAAGTGAAGCTCCTCAACAAGCCTCCTTCATTTCTGACCGACAAATTAACAAAGGCTTTGGTAGATCTTGCTTTGACTTGAGGTAAAAGGGATCTGTCACTAGAGTCACACTTTTATAATAGTAGTGTTTGGATTAATTTACATGCATATTTAATTATTGTACGATAAATATTTATTTTTTTCGTCTCATTTTATGTGGTAACAATTGATTCAGTACTGACTTTAAGAAATAAGGAAGACTTTAAAATGTTTACTAAATTGTCCTTTAAAAAGTAAATTCATGTTTCTCTCTCCTCATAAATGTATTAGAGTACTTAAGTGGGATTAACAAGAGTAAAAGAGGAATTATATCTTTAAATACTTACCATATAAGGAAATGTGACATTCTTTTTGGGACTGACCAAAAAAAAAATGGTGCTACATAAAATGAGACGGAGAGAGTATTATTTTATCGACGGTAGATTATACTTATCGAATAACTGCCTCCTTCTGGTGCCTCAATTAATTGTAAATTCTAATTTGGATCTTTATAATATATGGCTAGACACAGTTAGTAATTATGGTGAATTTGTGAATGTTTACAAGTAAAAGGATCAAAATTTATACATTTCAATTTAATTGAAGATAAAACACATTTAGTTAGAAATCACTGAACTGATATTAGAATTTATCAAAAACCGAGGGACCAAAGTGCAATGAACCCTAAATTAAAAAAAAACAACAACTTTGTGTTTACATGGAAAAGAAAAAAGAGTTAATTACGTACCCAATTAGGAAATTCTAAAAGAGTAATTTGAGTTACAACAGAAGAGCTTACTTAGGTATTACGACAAATTACGGTTTGAAAAATTAAACCTTATTAATGGAAAAATCTATGAAATTGTGAATTGCAATTTTGGATTCACAATGTATGACAAAAAAGGGAATTAGTTGCTAAAATTTAGAGCCTTGTACAATACATTTTTGCAACAAAGATAAGACAAAAAAAATGTTGTTTGAAAGACTTACCTGTGCCCGGTTGCGAAGTCAGTATTTTTTCATTAAAAAATTTAAAATATTAAAAAATAAATATTTGAATGAAATTAAATGATTCAATATTTATTATATATATATACACAGAAAATAATTTTATCCTTACACATATCGTATAATTTTTCAGAAATAGAATTTGAATATATCCCTTATGTTTACAAAAACCCAATGATGAATGCATAACATTTACTTCCATTAACCAATATCACTTAACCATAGTTAATTAGTTTAATTTTGCTTCTGGTCAACTCATAATGACTGAAGTCAACTTTCGATTGGTTAATCACTCGATCTGACCAATTAATCTATAATATTGATCAATATATTTAATATCTATATCAAAAGCGAATAAATTTTGAATACAGACGATACAAAATTGTTATGCATATATATATACATTGTCTTAATATATAAGATAATAGGGGATTGTGGATGGTAGTACCTAGCTTTGCTTCTAGCTAGTAATTGAAAGATTCACTATTGCAAAAAATTTAGTGAAAGGGCATGAGCAAGCATAAAGGCAAAGTAGGGCATCAAAATGTTTATATATAATGGGCATATTATGGGGTAGAAGACAGACAAAGAGTGGCCAAACTTTACTTGTAAGAGTGTTAGTTGTCAATATGTAGCATCCACTTTTGGTAAAACAAAATACCTAATTAAAGTCTTCTTCACTCTCAAGTGAAGTCACTTTTGAGCAATTTATAATAACATATCATATACAAATGTCTTTATGTGTTTCATCATTTTCACCATTTGTCTTCTAATTAGTAGGCTTTTCATTTCTTACAACAAAAAATATATAATAAAGATCTTAATGTGGATGTGGATGACCTAATCCTTTGGTCCATTAGTGCTAGTTAGTCAAGTACTAGTATGTAATAAATTGAGCCACATGGTAGAAGCTCATCAAAGTAAGTGATTAGTTGTAGGCCAAAATTTTGGATCTCTTTGTCATGGAGGCGATCGAGTTGAAAATCACAAAGTCTTGAGTTTAACAATTTAACAGACATAAAAAGTGATTTCTCTGTGTAGATGTTTATGAAATTAATTAGTTAAAATACGTGTTAGTTAATCTAGATATCAGATTTTATAGTAAAAAATATTACCTATATGATCTAAGGATATCAAATATGTGGAATCATCACTTGACACCAATTGGTTTGGTGTAACACCTTAATTAAGGTGAAGTGGTTGAGCAGCTTTCTCACCAGACACCTAGTAAGTCAGCTTAGAGGAAATTGGGAAAACAATGGGAGTATATTATTGTATTTTATTTTAGCCTGCTTCATACATAATTACCACACTCAATATATAATAAAACTTTATAACTTTCTTTGGAAAGTAAAGTAATTGGCAACTCTAATATTAATCGAAGTTTACTGATTCGATTAATTATTTTTGCATTATCACACAAAGACCATCATTAAAGATCGGATTCAATGCTAAGACCTTTCAATAGGGGTGAAGCTAGCTTGGGGCTAAGAGTTCATCTGAACCTTCTTCGAGCTTCGATAGAAAATTACATTGTTTATATATGGTTAAAATTATTATTTATATATATATATATAGTAGATATTAAACTCTTTTCGACTACTTCATACATTTACTTCTTCATATTTTGAACCTCTTTAATGAAAATTCTGACTCTGTCACTAACCTAGATCAAAATCAATCTAGAAAAACTTAGAAATCTAGGCTTTTAAAATCCAAGATTCTTTGGCCAATCACAAGACATTTTTGCCTCACACAATAATCATCATAAGTGCATGTAGTAGCTTCACAAGCCAAAGTTAGGCACAAAATAATGTGCAAGCACATGCATATTTTGATCTTTAAACAAATAAAAGAGTATGGTCTTTTGTGTTCCTCGTAAACACACACAAATTAAACATTAAATTAATATGTAAAACCAACTTAATTCACAGCTAAAGTTGCACTAATAATGCCGGCTAAAACAAGCACAAAAGGTAAGGAACTTTCATATTAATAGGCCAAAAATGTGATTACTTTGTCTACTTAATAATAACAAAGACATATTCACGTTGCGGTTAGTGCTATGAAGAGCCGGCTCCATCTGCTAATTTAGGCCGGCAACTTAGCTTAGCTTTATATATATATCAAATATTATACTAATGGAAGCTAAATTCAAGAAAAGTTTTTTCAATTAGCCAGCTACAATTTCCTAGTTTTTTACTACTATGCTCGAAAAGATAAAATTTAAAGAGTTAATCTCTTGTACGATTACAAATCTAACTAATAATTTTTATATCAAAAAATCATTCAATTTTATTTTGTAACAGAAAAAATAATCTTTTTGTAAGGTGTAGTGAACTTGCACGCTCATGTACTAAATTTTAGTCCTACTCAAACCTAAATCTTTTAGACTTTAGAGTTGGGCCTCTAGACCTTCAAACTACTATTAACTCCATTGTATGTATCGCCGACATCTCCATGTAAACTATTATTTAAAGAGTTACAATTATATATCGAATTTAAGTTTAAAGTTTATAAGTTTTTATAATGACCTTATCTAGACAGAAGTTATTAAATTCCCCTCAAATTTATAGATTGTTCTCTAGATCTACCACTGGTTATCATCTAGGTGACTCATAACACAAAAACCTTTAATTTTAAACTCATATTATCCAAATTCATACGACATTCTTTTATTTAATTTTGTACGTTTTAAAGAAGAATGTCACATTTTTGTAATTGAAACTAATTTTTACTTTTTTTTTATTCCTAATAAAATGATTTATAATCACACAAATGACTTAAAGGAGTATTTCAGATCATAATTTTTTTATTAAAAAATTTAAATTTTATGTCAAGTTAAACTCGGTTGAATAAATTGGGAAGGTGGAGGTAGAAAACAAAAGAAGTAATAATAAATAGTACAAGAATAACAGCCAAAGAGTGGAAGCTTCAGCTTAAAATTTACTACAATATTTTAGTGTTGTGAGCTTCTTTAATAGCAAGACAAAGGAAAGAATAGTTATTGAGAGCAGTTGTATAAATTATAATTATTTTTATTTTTCTAGCTAAGGTCAGCTCATCACAATTTTTCATAACAAATAAATCTCAACCGTTGGATTTGAGTTGGCGTAGAATTGTCAGTTGAGTACACGTGCTACTACTACTACTAGTACTATCTTTTCCTCTTTACCACTTCTTTTTATCTTTGCTTCCATGCATGGATTTCTCCTCCCATTTGCCAAACTATACTCTTTCTTTAATCTCTTTTTGAGTGAAAAAAATTCTAATAATTTCGATTTTGATATTTTCATTTAACAAAAAATTGGGAGGAACATACTTTCTTTTTTTTCACTTCATTGTTTTTGTTGATTTATCATTATCTGATCTGATATTGTTGATTATTGAATTTCGATTTGATTCAATGGGGTATGAAGATCATGAAGTATTATTGAAACATGTTTGCAAATTTTGCAGTAAGAGTTTTCATTGTGGTAGATCTTTAGGAGGTCATATGAGGTCTCATATGGTTAATACAACTGATGGGGAGACATCAAGAAAGAAGCTTCCAGCTCTGATCGTTAGCAATTCCACCACCAATAATAACAACCGCAATGTTAATTTGGATATTGGAAATCAAGATGTTAATTATGTGCTTAGAAACAATCCGAAGAAGACTTTGAAATTTTCTGAAGATTTGGTGGATACTTTGCTTCCTAAAGTTTGTAAGGAATGTGGCAAAAGCTTTCAATCTTGGAAAGCTTTATTTGGGCATATGAAGTGTCACTCATCATCATCTTCACAAGAAGAAGATTCTTCGAACAGTGTTAGTGAATCTGATACCGAAACAGCAGCAGCGGCAGCAGCAGCAACAAATAAGAAGAAGAGATCATCTAGAAAAAGGTATAATATGGCCCCTGCTGCAACTTCCTCTTCTTTAACTGTTGCTGCTAATGGTTTTTCGCCTTGTGTATCTGAAATTGAACATGAACAAGAAGAGATTGCTATGAGTTTGATTATGCTTTCAAGAGATGTAAGCAATTGGGTTGGTCAAAATCATGTCACTGATCAATGTTCTGATAACAATTCACAGTTTTTGACCAAATCAGAGCTGATCAAAAAAGTCAAAAATGGGAAAACAGAACAAGGTGAGAGTTCCAAGTCTCTAACAAATGTTCAAAAAAGAAACAAAACAGAGGTTTTAGATGATGAGAAAAAGAAGAAGATTAAAGTGGAGAATGAAAACAGAGTAGTTATCTCTGATCCAAAAATAAAATTTGAGTGTACTACTTGTAACAAGAGCTTCCACTCTTATCAAGCACTTGGTGGTCACAGAGCAAGCCACAAAAATTCTAAAGGTGATCAAACTTGTACTGCCACTCATATCAATCATGTTAAACAAATCAAGAGCTGCAACAATAATGAGAATGAATTTGGACAAAATTGTGGATCCAAGAAGCAACTAAAGATGCATGAGTGTCCAATTTGTTACAAGATTTTCCCATCAGGACAAGCATTAGGTGGTCATAAGAGATCGCATTTGATTGCTGAGGCCAAAAAAAATAACCACAATCAAACTGTTGAAGTACAAAAACCAATACCAGAAATCAAAAACTTCTTGGATCTAAATTTGCCTGCTCCTGTTGAAGAAGAAGATAACATATTGGAATCTAGCACTACTCATGAACAACATATTGAATTTCAGCAATGGTGGATTGACAGCACACACAAACATGAGCAACTATTGGGCCTTCTTTCTAACTAATCATTGGGGAATTTCATCAAAGTGTACAGATTCATTGATTCTTTACATGATTGAAGTGTTTGGATAATAACTGCGGCTCAGTTCCTAACAAGTTAGGATCGGCTATATGAATCTTCATTGTTCAATTTAAGCTCAATTCAAAGTTAGTAAGTTTTACGCCAACTATCAACCTACAACAATGTGAGTTTGCTCATTGAACTATATATTAAGTACCTCTTAATTTTTTTTAGTTGAATTTCTTTTACAAATTTTAATTAGGAAATGGTAATTCAATGTGTACAAGATGTAACTTTTTTTTTTCTTTTTCCTATTTTGCGTTCATTTGTTGAATACATTTTAGCTTCATCTTGAGCTAACACATGAAAGAGTAAATTTTGTTCGAGTGTAATAATTTTATCTTGGGATTGAAGGAAAAATGAGTGAATATGGGACTATATAGTATGAAAAAAATAAAATAAAAAGATATAGTCCATTACAAGTGAGCTTAAATTAAAGTTGGTTGTTTAATTTAGTGACCTACCATATAACATGACAAGTTGACAACTCATCTTATTAGTCTCACAATATGCTAGTGCTTTTCAATAATCTTTAATGCTATACACAAACAGTTATCACGCAACTGAAAAAGGAAGACTTAAGTAGATTGGACCACCTCTATAATTCAAAAAGAATATTTTTTATATTTATCTTTACAGTTCTTACACTCCACAATATTATTCTATATTGTTTATTTACCTAGTCCACTTTAATTAGAACACCTAATTAGACGTGCATTTTGTTCAACATTACTTAGTTGACAAGGTTTACGTGTTTGGAGACTTAGTATGATCTCGAACTGTTAAAGACATAATTAAGTAATTTAAAATATAATTTTTATTACTTTTAAATGAAACTTTCATACATTTTAACGTTTTGTAAATCTACATGAAGTCATACGTGGTGTGAAAGATGTATTGGTGGGTAACAGAGCATGACAAAAAATTAATGTTCGAAAAAGTCGTAATTTGAAGTAGCTAATTATTCATATGTGGACTTAATCAAAGATAGAACGTGTAAATATATTTGTTTTGGCTGTTGCTTTGATTGATTTTCCTATTCTTGGGAATTAGCACTTGGCACTTTAATATAGAACTTTATACAATGATAAAAATATAATTTGTCTTAGCTTGTGGATTCAAGATTATCACTAAAGCAGTCGAAAATAAATTAATAATATGTAGGGTTTGAAATTAGAAACTCAAAATTAAATAAATTTTAAACTACTAAACCAACTTCTAATCTTATGTTTAAAGGATCAAAATCTCTCTCTATATATATATACACTATCGAGAGGGCTCGGACAATACAGGATCACATATACTTGAGGAATATCGACTGACATACCTTATAGAGAAATTAATCATAATTCTAACTTCATCACTAAATTCAAGTAAACACTCTTACCCCTCTTAAATCTGCCTATGTCCACTGAATATCCCAAGTCATGATGTGATATTCTTATCTACTGTTTTGGGCATATTAACTCTTCGTTAGTGGCGTAACAAAAGGGGAGCACGTGAGCAAATAACCTCTTGGAAGACTATTATTTGAAACATAATCGGAAATTATAAAATATTTCGTATTCTACTATTTGAGAATGAATTTTAATCTTTGAAATTGAAGTAAATTGAAAATATGGCTATCAAATTTCGAACTTCAAACATATTGATTTGAAGTCAAATTCAACTTCTAATTTAATTTTGATTTGAATGAAGCACTTCGAAGATAAGTGTGTGTATATATCTATTCGAAATATTTGATCAACAATTTGTAAGAAAAAATAAAATTAAAACGCGATAAATGTATAAAGGGTAGTGGCAATATAGTAATTTCAACAATTCGTAGGAAAAACAAAATTTTACTCATAAAACGCTGTCATCAAACTCGATTTACGTGTAAAGAGTAGTGGCAATGTCGTAATATCAACAATTTGTAAGAAAAACATAATTTTACTCATAAATAGCAGTGGCGATGTCGTAATATCAGCAATACGTAATTAACTAAACATATTTAAATATTCTCTTTTGTCAATCACATAATAAAAATTATCGATAGGACATCGTGCAAGGCTCACCATTGGATGAAGAATTTTTTAATAATCCTTCAGTTTTAAAATATTTATGATACACATTTATTTGTTACGTTTCACTCATCGAAACGACATCTTGAACATGCATGAATTCTTAAGGCTTAGTAAAATTCATGCATAAAGAAAATAATATATTTTAAAGTATAGCTAGCTTATTAACGTAATTTAAATTTATAAATATGCGTATAAGTATTTTCAAATTAGAGAATCGAAGAGTCTAGTATGAATTACGTATAATATATTACACGTACATGAGTTCATTTAATATATGTCATAATATGAGTGTCGAAATATTATCGATACATTTAAACAGTTTAGTGTTATATATATATATACTCGGTCCACTAACACTGTAAAAAAGAAATAACACAACTTTATTTTCCTTCAACATACAATCATTTACATTACGCTAATTAATTCAAATGTTAAGTGATTGCCCCGCAGTTAATTTTTACTTATTCATTTTAAATTTTACACGTTTTGCAAGAAATAAAATTGATATGAGAATATAATTCATATAATGTTTTTATTAATTGACGAATAATATTACGTCTTGAAAAATGACTTAGGAATAAGTCATTAATGTTGAGTATAAAATAGAAAAATAATAATGATTTTTCTTGATATGATTAAAGTAAAAAGTGTGTGTGTATATATATATTCGAAATATTTGACAAATAAAATAAAACGCAAGAGTAATATATAGTAATATCAACAATTTATAAGAAAAAACATAATTCTACTCATAACTGAACGCGATTCATGTACAAAAAGTAGTGGCAGTATCGTAATATCAACAATTTGTAAGAAAAATAAAATAAAAATGCGATAAATGTATAAAGGGTAGTGGCAATATAGTAATTTCAACAATTCGTAGGAAAAACAAAATTTTACTCATAAAACGCTATCAGCAAACGCGATTTACGTGTGAAGAGTAGTGGCGATGTCGTAATTTCAACAATTCGTAGGAAAAACAAAATTTTACTCATCAAACGCTGTCATCAAACGCGATTTACGTGTAAAGAGTAGTGGCAATGTCGTAATATCAACAATTTGTAAGAAAAAATTATTTTACTCATAAATAGCAGTGGCGATTCGTAATATCAGCAATACGTAATTAACTAAACATATTTAAATATTCTCTTTTGTCAATCACATAATAAAAATTATCGATAGGACATCGTGCAAGGCTCACCATTGGATGAAGAATTTTTTAATAATCCTTCAGTTTTAAAATATTTATGATACACATTTATTTGTTACGTTTCACTCATCGAAACGACATCTTAGTGAACATGCATGAATTCTTAAGGCTTAGTAAACTTCATGCATAAAGAAAATAATATATTTTAAAGTATAGCTAGCTTATTAACATAATTTAAATTTATATATATGCGTATAAGTATTTTCAAATTAGAAAATCGAAGAGTCTAGTATGAATTACGTATAATATATTACACGTACATGAGTTCATTTAATATATGTCATAATATGAGTGTCGAAATATTATCGATACATTTAAATAGTTTAGTGTTATATATATATACTCGGTCCACTAACACTGTAAAAAAGAAATAACACAACTTTATTTTCCTTCAACGTACAACCATTTACATTACGCTAATTAATTCAAATGTTAAGTGATTGCCCCGCAGTTAATTTTTACTTATTCATTTTAAGTTTTACACGTTTTGCAAGAAATAAAATTGATATGAGAATATAATTCATATAATTTTTTATTAATTGACGAATAATATTACGTCTTGTAAAATGACTTAGGAATAAGTCATTAATGTTGAGTATAAAATAGAAAAATAATAATGATTTTTATTGATATGATTAAAGTAATAAGTGTGTGTATATATATATTCGAAATATTTGACAAATAAAATAAAACGCAAGAGTAATATATAGTAATATCAACAATTTATAAGAAAAAACATAATTCTACTCATAGCTGAACGCGATTTCATGTACAAAAAGTTGTGGCAATATCGTAATATCAACAATTTGTAAGAAAAATAAAATTAAAACGCGATAAATGTATAAAGGGTAGTGGCAATGTCGTAATTTCAACAATTCGTAGGAAAAACAAAATTTTACTCATAAAACGCTATCAGCAAACGCGATTTACGTGTAAAGAGTAGTGGCAATGTCGTAATTTCAACAATTCGTAGGAAAAACAAAATTTTACTCATAAAACGCTATCATCAAACGCGATTTACGTGTAAAGAGTAGTGGCAATGTCGTAATATCAACAATTTGTAAGAAAAACATAATTTTACTCATAAATAGCAGTGGCGATTTCGTAATATCAGCAATACGTAATTAACTAAACATATTTAAATATTCTCTTTTGTCAATCACATAATAAAAATTATCGATAGGACATCGTGCAAGGCTCACCATTGGATGAAGAATTTTTTAATAATCCTTCAGTTTTAAAATATTTATGATACACTTTTATTTGTTACGTTTCACTCATCGAAACGACATCTTAGTGAACATGCATGAATTCTTAAGGCTTAGTAAACTTCATGCATAAAGAAAATAATATATTTTAAAGTATAGCTAGCTTATTAACGTAATTTAAATTTATAAATATGCGTATAAGTATTTTCAAATTAGAGAATCGAAGAGTCTAGTATGAATTACGTATAATATATTACACGCACAGTAGTTCATTTAATATATGTCATAATATGAGTTTCGAAATATTATCGATACATTTAAACAGTTTAGTGTTATATATATATACTCGGTCCACTAACACTGTAAAAAGAAATAACACAACTTTATTTTCCTTCAACGTACAATCATTTACATTACGCTAATTAATTCAAATGTTAAGTGATTGCCCCGCAGTTAATTTTTACTTATTCATTTTAAATTTTACACGTTTTGCAAGAAATAAAATTGTATGAGAATATAATTCATATAATATTTTTATTAATTGACGAATAATATTACGTCTTGAAAAATTGACTTAGGAATAAGTCATTAATGTTGAGTATAAAATAGAAAAATAATAATGATTTTTCTTGATATGATTAAAGTAAAAAGTGTGTGTGTATATATATATTCAAAATATTTGACAAATAAAATAAAACGCAAGAGTAATATATAGTAATATCAACAATTTATAAGAAAAAACATAATTCTACTCATAACTGAACGCGATTCATGTACAAAAAGTAGTGGCAGTATCGTAATATCAACAATTTGTAAGAAAAATAAAATTAAAACGCGATAAATGTATAAAGGGTAGTGGCGATGTCGTAATTTCAACAATTCGTTGGAAAAACAAAATTTTACTCATAAAACGCTATTAGCAAACGCGATTTACGTGTAAAGAGTAGTGGTGATGTCGTAATTTCAACAATTCGTAGGAAAAACAAAATTTTACTCATAAAACGCTCTCATCAAACGCGATTTACGTGTAAAGAGTAGTGGCAATGTCGTAATATCAACAATTTGTAAGAAAAACATAATTTTACTCATAAATAGCAGTGGCGATTTCGTAATATCAGCAATACGTAATTAACTAAACATATTTAAATATTCTCTTTTGTCAATCACATAATAAAAATTATCGATAGGACATCGTGCAAGGCTCACCATTGGATGAAGAATTTTTTAATAATCCTTCAGTTTTAAAATATTTATGATACACATTTATTTGTTACGTTTCACTCATCGAAACGACATCTTAATGAACATGCATGAATTCTTAAGGCTTAGTAAACTTCATGCATAAAGAAAATAATATATTTTAAAGTATAGCTAGCTTATTAACGTAATTTAAATTTATAAATATGCGTATAAGTATTTTCAAATTAGAGAATCGAAGAGTCTAGTATGAATTACGTATAATATATTGCACGCATATGAGTTCATTTAATATATGTCATAATATGAGTGTCAAAATATTATCGATACATTTAAACAGTTTAGTGTTATATATATATACTCGGTCCACTAACACTGTAAAAAAGAAATAACACAACTTTATTTTCCTTCAACGTACAATCATTTACATTACGCTAATTAATTCAAATGTTAAGTGATTGCCCCGCAGTTAATTTTTACTTATTCATTTTAAATTTTACACGTTTTGCAAGAAATAAAATTGATATGAGAATATAATTCATATAATATTTTTATTAATTGACGAATAATATTACGTCCTGAAAAATGACTTAGGAATAAGTTATAAATGTTGAGTATAAAATAGAAAAATAATAATGATTTTTCTTTATATGATTAAAGTAAAAAGTGTGTGTATATATATATATATTCGAAATATTTGACAAATAAAATAAAACGCAAGAGTAATATATAGTAATATCAACAATTTATAAGAAAAAACATAATTCTACTCATAACTGAACGCGATTCATGTAAAAAAGTAGTGGCAGTATCGTAATATCAACAATTTGTAAGAAAAATAAAATTAAAACGCGATAAATGTATAAAGGGTAGTGGCAATATAGTAATTTCAACAATTCGTAAAAAAACAAAATTTTACTCATAAAACGCTATCAGCAAACGCGATTTACGTGTGAAGAGTAGTGGCGATGTCGTAATTTCAACAATTCGTAGGAAAAACAAAATTTTACTCATAAAACGCTATCATCAAACTCGATTTACGTGTAAAGAGTAGTGGCAATGTCGTAATATCAACAATTTGTAAGAAAAACATAATTTTACTCATAAATAGCAGTGGCGATGTCGTAATATCAGCAATACGTAATTAACTAAACATATTTAAATATTCTCTTTTGCCAATCACATAATAAAAATTATCGATAGGACATCGTGCAAGGCTCACCATTGGATGAAGAATTTTTTAATAATCCTGCAGTTTTAAAATATTTATGATACACTTTTATTTGTTACGTTTCACTCATCGAAACGACATCTTAGTGAACATGCATGAATTCTTAAGGCTTAGTAAACTTCATGCATAAAGAAAATAATATATTTTAAAGTATAGCTAGCTTATTAACGTAATTTACATTTATAAATATGCGTATAAGTATTTTCAAATTAGAGAATCGAAGAGTCTAGTATGAATTACGTATAATATATTACACGCACATGAGTTCATTTAATATATGTCATAATATGAGTGTCGAAATATTATCGATACATTTAAACAGTTTAGTGTTATATATATATACTCGGTCCACTAACACTGTAAAAAAGAAATAACACAACTTTATTTTCCTTCAACGTACAATCATTTACATTACGCCTAATTAATTCAAATGTTAAGTGATTGCCCCGCAGTTAATTTTTACTTATTCATTTTAAATTTTACACGTTTTGCCAAGAAATAAAATTGATATGAGAATATAATTCATATAATATTTTTATTAAATTGACGAATAATATTACGTCTTGAAAAATGACTCAGGAATAAGTTATTAATGTTGAGTATAAAATATAAAAATAGATAATGATTTTCTTGATATGATTTAAAGTAAAAAAGTGTGTGTATATAATAATATCGAAATATTTGACAAATAAATAAAACGCAAGAGTAATATATAGTAATATCAACAATTTATAAGAAAAAACATAATTCTACTCATAACTGAACGCGATTCATGTAAAAAGTAGTGGCAGTATCGTAATATCAACAATTCGTAAGAAAAAAATTAAAACGCGATAAATGTTAAAGGGTAGTGGCGATGTCGTAATTTCAACAATTCGTAAGAAAACAAATTTTACTCATAAAACGCTATCAGCAAACGCGATTTACGTGTAAGAGTAGTGGCATGTCGTAATTTCAACAATTCGTAGGAAAAACAAATTTTACTCATAAACGCTATCATCAAACGCGATTTACGTGTAAAGAGTAGTGGCAATGTCGTAATATCAACAATTTGTAAGAAAAATAATTTTACTCATAAATAGTAGTGGCGATGTCGTAATATCAGCAATACGTAATTAACTAAACATATTTAAATATTCTCTTTTGCCAATCACATAATAAAAATTATCGATAGGACATCGTGCAAGGCTCACCATTGGATGAAGAATTTTTTAATAATCCTTCAGTTTTAAAATATTTATGATACACTTTTATTTGTTACGTTTCACTCATCGAAACGACATCTTAGTGAACATGCATGAATTCTTAAGGCTTAGTAAACTTCATGCATAAAGAAAATAATATATTTTAAAGTATAGCTAGCTTATTAACGTAATTTACATTTATAAATATGCGTATAAGTATTTTCAAATTAGAGAATCGAAGAGTCTAGTATGAATTACGTATAATATATTGCACGTACATGAGTTCATTTAAAATATGCCATAATATGAGTGTCGAAATATTATCGATAATTTAAACAGTTTAGTGTTATATATATACTCGGTCCACTAACACTGTTAAAAAGAAATAACACACCTTTATTTTCCTTCAACGTACAATCATTTACATTACGCTAATTAATTCAAATGTTAAGTGATTGCCCCGCAGTTAATTTTACTTATTCATTTTAAATTTACACGTTTTGCAAGAAATAAAATTGATATGAGAATATAATTCATATAATATTTTTATTAATTGACGAATAATATTACGTCTTGAAAAATGACTTAGGAATAAGTCATTAATGTTGAGTATAAAATAGAAATAATAATGATTTTTCTTGATATGATTAAAGTAAAATGTGTGTGTATATATATATTCGAAATATTTGACAAATAAAATAAAACTCAAGAGTAATATATAGTAATATCAACAATTTATAAGAAAAAACATAATTCTACTCATAACTGAACGCGATTCATGTACAAAAAGTAGTGGCAGTATCGTAATTTCAACAATTCGTAAGAAAAATAAAATTAAAACGCGATTCAAATGTATAAAGGTAGTGGCGATGTCGTAATTTCAACAATTCGTAGAAAAACAAAATTTTACTCTAAAACGCTATCAGCAAACGCGATTTACGTGTAAGAGTAGTGGCGATGTCGTAATTTCAACAATTCGTAGGAAAACAAAATTTTACTCATAAAACGCTATCATCAACGCGATTTACGTGTAAAGAGTAGTGGCAATGTCGTAATATCAACAATTTGTAAGAAAAACATAATTTTACTCATAAATAGTAGTGGCGATCGTAATATCAGCAATACGTAATTAACTAAACATATTTAAATATTCTCTTTTGCCAATCACATAATAAAAATTATCGATAGGACATCGTGCAAGGCTCACCATTGGATGAAGAATTTTTTAATAATCCTTCAGTTTTAAATATTTATGATACACTTTTATTTGTTACGTTTCACTCATCGAAACGACATCTTAGTGAACATGCATGAATTCTTAAGGCTTAGTAAACTTCATGCATAAAGAAAATAATATATTTTAAAGTATAGCTAGCTTATTAACGTAATTTACATTTATAAATATGCGTATAAGTATTTTCAAATTAGAGAATCGAAGAGTCTAGTATGAATTACGTATAATATATTGCACGTACATGAGTTCATTTAAAATATGCCATAATATGAGTGTCGAAATATTATCGATAATTTAAACAGTTTAGTGTTATATATATATCGGTCCACTAACACTGTAAAAAAGAATAACAACCTTTATTTTCCTTCAACGTACAATCATTTACATTACGCTAATTAATTCAAATGTTAAGTGATTGCCCCGCAGTTAATTTTACTTATTCATTTTAAATTTACACGTTTTGCAAGAAATAAAATTGATATGAGAATATAATTCATATAATATTTTTATTAATTGACGAATAATATTACGTCTTGAAAAATGACTTAGGAATAAGTCATTAATGTTGAGTATAAAATAGAAAATAATAATGATTTTCTTGATATGATTAAAGTAAAAACTGTGTGTATATATATATATTCGAAATATTTGACAAATAAAATAAACTCAAGAGTAATATATAGTAATATCAACAATTTATAAGAAAAACATAATTCTACTCATAACTGAACGCGATTTGTACAAAAAGTAGTGGCGTATCGTAATTTCAACAATTCGTAAGAAAAACAAAATTTACTCATAAAACGCTATCATCAACGCGATTTACGTGTAAAGAGTAGTGGCGATGTCGTAATTTCAACAATTCGTAAGAAAAACAAAATTTTACTCATAAAACGCTATCAGCAAACGCGATTTACGTGTAAAGTAGTGGCGATGTCGTAATTTCAACAATTCGTAGGAAAAAAAAATTTTACTCATAAAACGCTATCATCAAACGCGATTTACGTGTAAGAGTAGTGGCAATGTCGTAATATCAACAATTTGTAAGAAAAACATAATTTTACTCATAAATAGTAGTGGCGATGTCGTAATATCAGCAATACGTAATTAACTAAACATATTTAATATTCTTTTTGCCAATCACATAATAAAAATTATCGATAGGACATCGTGCAAGGCTCACCATTGGATGAAGAATTTTTTAATAATCCTTCAGTTTTAAAATATTTATGATACACTTTTTTTGTTACGTTTCACTCATCGAAACGACATCTTAGTGAACATGCATGAATTCTTAAGGCTTAGTAAACTTCATGCATAAAGAAAATAATATATTTTAAAGTATAGCTAGCTTATTAACGTAATTTACATTTATAAATATGCGTATAAGTATTTTCAAATTAGAGAAGAAGTCTAGTATGAATTACGTATAATATATTGCACGTACATGAGTTCATTTAAATATGCCATAATATGAGTGTCGAAATATTATCGATAATTTAAACAGTTTAGTGTTATATATATACTCGGTCCACTAACACTGTTAAAAAGAAATAACACACTTTATTTTCCTTCAACGTACAATCATTTACATTACGCTAATTAATTCAAATGTTAAGTGATTGCCCCGCAGTTAATTTTACTTATTCATTTTAAATTTACACGTTTTGCAAGAAATAAAATTGATATGAGAATATAATTCATATAATATTTTTATTAATTGACGAATAATATTACGTCTTGAAAAATGACTTAGGAATAAGTCATTAATGTTGAGTATAAAATAGAAAAATAATAATGATTTTTCTTGATATGATTAAAGTAAAAACTGTGTGTATATATATATATATGAAATATTTGACAAATAAATAAAACTCAAGAGTAATATATAGTAATATCAACAATTTATAAGAAAAAACATAATTCTACTCATAACTGAACGCGATTCATGTACAAAAAGTAGTGGCAGTATCGTAATCAACAATTTGTAAGAAAAAAAATTAAAACGATCAAATGTATAAAGGTAGTGGCATATCGTAATTTCAACAATTCGTAAGAAAAACAAAATTTTACTCAAAAGCTATCGCAAACGCGATTTACGTGTAAAGTAGTGGCGATGTCGTAATTTCAACAATTCGTAGGAAAAACAAAACTCATAAAACGCTATTCAAACGCGATTTACGTGTAAGAGTAGTGGCAATGTGTTATGTAGAAAAATAATTTTACTCATAAATAGCAGTGGCGATTCGTAATATCAGCAATACGTAATTAACTAAACATATTAAATATTCTCTTTGCCAATCACATAATAAAAATTATCGATAGGACATCGTGCAAGGCTCACCATTGAAGAATTTTTTAATAATCCTTCAGTTTTAAAATATATTATGATACACTTTTATTTGTTACGTTTCACTCATCGAAACGACATCTTAGTGAACATGCATGAATTCTTAAGGCTTAGTAAACTTCATGCATAAAGAAAATAATATATTTTAAAGTATAGCTAGCTTATTAACGTAATTTACATTTATAAATATGCGTATATATTTTCAAATTAGAGAATCGAAGAGTCTAGTATGAATTACGTATAATATATTGCACGTACATGAGTTCATTTTATATATATGAGTGTCGAAATATTATCGATAAATTTAAACAGTTTAGTGTTATATATACTCGGTCCACTAACACTGTTAAAAAGAAATAACACACTTTATTTTCCTTCAACGTACAATCATTTACATTACGCTAATTAATTCAAATGTTAAGTGATTGCCCCGCAGTTAATTTTACTTATTCATTTTAAATTTACACGTTTTGCAAGAAATAAAATTGATATGAGAATATAATTCATATAATATTTTTATTAATTGACGAATAATATTACGTCTTGAAAAATGACTTAGGAATAAGTCATTAATGTTGAGTATAAAATAGAAAATAATAATGATTTTTCTTGATATGATTAAAGTAAAATGTGTGTATATATATATATTCGAAATATTTGACAAATAAAATAAAACTCAAGAGTAATATATAGTAATATCAACAATTTATAAGAAAAAACATAATTCTACTCATAACTGAACGCGATTCATGTACAAAAAGTAGTGGCAGTATCGTAATTTCAACAATTCGTAAGAAAAAAAATTAAAACGCATAAATGTATAAAGGTAGTGGCATATGTAATTTCAACAATTCGTAGAAAAAAAAATTTTACTCATAAAACGCTATCAGCAAACGCGATTTACGTGTAAGAGTAGTGGCGATGTCGTAATTTCAACAATTCGTAGGAAAAACAAATTTTACTCATAAAACGCTATCATCAAACGCGATTTACGTGTAAAGAGTAGTGGCAATGTCGTAATATCAACAATTTGTAAGAAAAACATAATTTTACTCATAAATAGTAGTGGATGTCGTAATATCAGCAATACGTAATTAACTAAACATATTTAAATATTCTCTTTTGCCAATCACATAATAAAAATTATCGATAGGACATCGTGCAAGGCTCACCATTGGATGAAGAATTTTTTAATAATCCTTCAGTTTTAAAATATTTATGATACACTTTTATTTGTTACGTTTCACTCATCGAAACGACATCTTAGTGAACATGCATGAATTCTTAAGGCTTAGTAAACTTCATGCATAAAGAAAATAATATATTTTAAAGTATAGCTAGCTTATTAACGTAATTTACATTTATAAATATGCGTATAAGTATTTTCAAATTAGAGAATCGAAGAGTCTAGTATGAATTACGTATATATATTGCACGTACATGAGTTCATTTAAAATATGCCATAATATGAGTGTCGAAATATTATCGATAAATTTAAACAGTTTAGTGTTATATATATACTCGGTCCACTAACACTGTTAAAAGAAATAACACACCTTTATTTTCCTTCAACGTACAATCATTTACATTACGCTAATTAATTCAAATGTTAAGTGATTGCCCCGCAGTTAATTTTACTTATTCATTTTAAATTTACACGTTTTGCAAGAAATAAAATTGATATGAGAATATAATTCATATAATATTTTTATTAATTGACGAATAATATTACGTCTTGAAAAATGACTTAGGAATAAGTCATTAATGTTGAGTATAAAATAGAAAATAATAATGATTTTTCTTGATATGATTAAAGTAAAAACGTGTGTGTATATATATATATTCGAAATATTTGACAAATAAAATAAAACAAGAGTAATATATAGTAATATCAACAATTTATAAGAAAAAACATAATTCTACTCATAACTGAACGCGATTCATGTACAAAAAGTAGTGGCAGTATCGTAATTTCAACAATTTAAGAAAAAAAATTTTACGCATAAATAATAAAGCGTAGTGGAATATAGTAATTTCAACAATTCGTAGAAAAACAAAATTTTACTCATAAAACGCTATCAGCAAACGCGATTTACGTGTAAGAGTAGTGGCGATGTCGTAATTTCAACAATTCGTAGGAAAAACAAAATTTTACTCATAAAACGCTATCATCAAACGCGATTTACGTGTAAAGAGTAGTGGCAATGTCGTAATATCAACAATTTGTAAGAAAAACATAATTTTACTCATAAATAGAGTGGCGATGTCGTAATATCAGCAATACGTAATTAACTAAACATATTTAAATATTCTCTTTTGCCAATCACATAATAAAAATTATCGATAGGACATCGTGCAAGGCTCACCATTGGATGAAGAATTTTTTAATAATCCTTCAGTTTTAAATATTTATGATACACTTTTATTTGTTACGTTTCACTCATCGAAACGACATCTTAGTGAACATGCATGAATTCTTAAGGCTTAGTAAACTTCATGCATAAAGAAAATAATATATTTTAAAGTATAGCTAGCTTATTAACGTAATTTACATTTATAAATATGCGTATAAGTATTTTCAAATTAGAGAATCGAAGAGTCTAGTATGAATTACGTATAATATATTGCACGTACATGAGTTCATTTAAAATATGCCATAATATGAGTGTCGAAATATTATCGATAAATTTAAACAGTTTAGTGTTATATATATACTCGGTCCACTAACACTGTTAAGAAGAAATAACACACCTTTATTTTCCTTCAACGTACAATCATTTACATTACGCTAATTAATTCAAATGTTAAGTGATTGCCCCGCAGTTAATTTTACTTATTCATTTTAAATTTACACGTTTTGCAAGAAATAAAATTGATATGAGAATATAATTCATATAATATTTTTATTAATTGACGAATAATATTACGTCTTGAAAAATGACTTAGGAATAAGTCATTAATGTTGAGTATAAAATAGAAAAATAATAATGATTTTTCTTGATATGATTAAAGTAAAAACTGTGTGTATATATATATCGAAATATTTGACAAATAAAATAAAACTCAAGAGTAATATATAGTAATATCAACAATTTATAAGAAAAAACATAATTCTACTCATAACTGAACGCGATTCATGTACAAAAAGTAGTGGCAGTATCGTAATTTCAACAATTCGTAAGAAAAAAAATTAAAACGCGATCACAATTATAAAGGTAGTGGCGATGTCGTAATTTCAACAATTCGTAGAAAAACAAAATTTTACTCTAAAACGCTATCAGCAAACGCGATTTACGTGTGAAGAGTAGTGGCGATGTCGTAATTTCAACAATTCGTAGGAAAAACAAATTTTACTCATAAAACGCTATCATCAAACGCGATTTACGTGTAAAGAGTAGTGGCAATGTCGTAATATCAACAATTTGTAAGAAAAACATAATTTTACTCATAAATAGTAGTGGCGATGTCGTAATATCAGCAATACGTAATTAACTAAACATATTTAAATATTCTCTTTTGCCAATCACATAATAAAATTATCGATAGGACATCGTGCAAGGCTCACCATTGGATGAAGAATTTTTTAATAATCCTTCAGTTTTAAAATATTTATGATACACTTTTATTTGTTACGTTTCACTCATCGAAACGACATCTTAGTGAACATGCATGAATTCTTAAGGCTTAGTAAACTTCATGCATAAAGAAAATAATATATTTTAAAGTATAGCTAGCTTATTAACGTAATTTACATTTATAAATATGCGTATAAGTATTTTCAAATTAGAGAATCGAAGAGTCTAGTATGAATTACGTATAATATATTGCACGTACATGAGTTCATTTAAAATATGCCATAATATGAGTGTCGAAATATTATCGATAAATTTAAACAGTTTAGTGTTATATATATACTCGGTCCACTAACACTGTTAAAAGAAATAACACACCTTTATTTTCCTTCAACGTACAATCATTTACATTACGCTAATTAATTCAAATGTTAAGTGATTGCCCCGCAGTTAATTTTACTTATTCATTTTAAATTTACACGTTTTGCAAGAAATAAAATTGATATGAGAATATAATTCATATAATATTTTTATTAATTGACGAATAATATTACGTCTTGAAAAATGACTTAGGAATAAGTCATTAATGTTGAGTATAAAATAGAAAAATAATAATGATTTTTCTTGATATGATTAAAGTAAAAACTGTGTGTATATATATATATATATTCGAAATATTTGACAAATAAAATAAAACTCAAGAGTAATATATAGTAATATCAACAATTTATAAGAAAAAACATAATTCTACTCATAACTGAACGCGATTCATGTACAAAAAGTAGTGGCAGTATCGTAATTTCAACAATTCGTAAGAAAAACAAAATTTTACTCATAAAACGCTATCATCAAACGCGATTTACGTGTAAAGAGTAGTGGCGATGTCGTAATTTCAACAATTCGTAAGAAAAACAAAATTTTACTAATAAAACGCTATCAGCAAACGCGATTTACGTGTAAAGAGTAGTGGCGATGTCGTAATTTCAACAATTCGTAGGAAAAACAAAATTTTACTCATAAAACGCTATCATCAAACGCGATTTACGTGTAAAGAGTAGTGGCAATGTCGTAATATCAACAATTTGTAAGAAAAACATAATTTTACTCATAAATAGTAGTGGCGATGTCGTAATATCAGCAATACGTAATTAACTAAACATATTTAAATATTCTCATTTCCCAATCACATAATAAAAATTATCGATAGGACATCGTGCAAGGCTCACCATTGGATGGAGAATTTTTTAATAATCCTTCAGTTTTAAAATATTTATGATACACTTTTATTTGTTACGTTTCATTCATCGAAACGACATCTTAGTGAACATGCATGAATTCTTGAGGCTTAGTAAACTTCATGCATAAGGAAAATAATATATTTTAAAGTATAGCTAGCTTATTAACGTAATTTACATTTATAAATATGCGTATAAGTATTTTCAAATTAGAAAATCGAAGAGTCTAGTATGAATTACGTTATATATTGCACGTACATGAGTTCATTTAAAATATGCCATAATATGAGTGTCGAAATATTATCGATAAATTTAAACAGTTTAGTGTTATATATATACTCGGTCCACTAACACTGTTAAGAAGAAATAACACACCTTTATTTTCCTTCAACGTACAATCATTTACATTACGCTAATTAATTCAAATGTTAAGTGATTGCCCCAGTTAATTTTACTTATTCATTTTAAATTTACACGTTTTGCAAGAAATAAAATTGATATGAGAATATAATTCATATAATATTTTTATTAATTGACGAATAATATTACGTCTTGAAAAATGACTTAGGAATAAGTCATTAATGTTGAGTATAAAATAGAAAAATAATAATGATTTTTCTTGATATGATTAAAGTAAAAACTGTGTGTATATATATATATATTCGAAATATTTGACAAATAAAATAAAACTCAAGAGTAATATATAGTAATATCAACAATTTATAAGAAAAAACATAATTCTACTCATAACTGAACGCGATTCATGTACAAAAAGTAGTGGCAGTATCGTAATTTCAACAATTCGTAAGAAAAACAAAATTTTACTCATAAAACGCTATCATCAAACGCGATTTACGTGTAAAGAGTAGTGGCGATGTCGTAATTTCAACAATTCGTAAGAAAAACAAAATTTTACTCTAAAACGCTATCAGCAAACGCGATTTACGTGTAAGAGTAGTGGCGATGTCGTAATTTCAACAATTCGTAGGAAAAACAAAATTTTACTCATAAAACGCTATCATCAAACGCGATTTACGTGTAAAGAGTAGTGGCAATGTCGTAATATCAACAATTTGTAAGAAAAACATAATTTTACTCATAAATAGTAGTGGCGATGTCGTAATATCAGCAATACGTAATTAACTAAACATATTTAAATATTCTCTTTTGCCAATCACATAATAAAAATTATCGATAGGACATCGTGCAAGGCTCACCATTGGATGAAGAATTTTTTAATAATCCTTCAGTTTTAAAATATTTATGATACACTTTTATTTGTTACGTTTCACTCATCGAAACGACATCTTAGTGAACATGCATGAATTCTTAAGGCTTAGTAAACTTCATGCATAAAGAAAATAATATATTTTAAAGTATAGCTAGCTTATTAACGTAATTTACATTTATAAATATGCGTATAAGTATTTTCAAATTAGAGAATCGAAGAGTCTAGTATGAATTACGTATAATATATTGCACGTACATGAGTTCATTTAAAATATGCCATAATATGAGTGTCGAAATATTATCGATAAATTTAAACAGTTTAGTGTTATATATATATCGGTCCACTAACACTGTTAAAAAGAAATAACACACCTTTATTTTCCTTCAACGTACAATCATTTACATTACGCTAATTAATTCAAATGTTAAGTGATTGCCCCGCAGTTAATTTTACTTATTCATTTTAAATTTACACGTTTTGCAAGAAATAAAATTGATATGAGAATATAATTCATATAATATTTTTATTAATTGACGAATAATATTACGTCTTGAAAAATGACTTAGGAATAAGTCATTAATGTTGAGTATAAAATAGAAAAATAATAATGATTTTTCTTGATATGATTAAAGTAAAAACTGTGTGTATATATATATATATTCGAAATATTTGACAAATAAAATAAAACTCAAGAGTAATATATAGTAATATCAACAATTTATAAGAAAAAACATAATTCTACTCATAACTGAACGCGATTCATGTACAAAAAGTAGTGGCAGTATCGTAATTTCAACAATTCGTAAGAAAAACAAAATTTTACTCATAAAACGCTATCATCAAACGCGATTTACGTGTAAAGAGTAGTGGCG
>CM040620.1:78543070-78563506 GCA_022817965.1 Solanum lycopersicoides
AAAAGACACATAAGAAAATGTATAAATTTGGTCACCCTAGTAGAAGAAGAAAAGGCAAAAATGTGTAATATTTAGATCACCTAAAGTGTGTGACTAAAAAAAAAAAAAGGGTAATAGAATCGAAACCCCACCTCAAATCAAAAGCAAACGCGCTTTTCCGTTTCAAAAGTCGTCGGGATTTTTTTCTCTTCTCTCAACGGTCGTCGCCGTCAACGCCTTTGGTGTCCCTTCGGGGATATCCAATCTACAGAAAAGGTCTCCGACGCCTTTTCTTCTCTAAACAAATTGGAGACCATTTTCATCTTTATTTATCGATATCACCAACTTCTCCGATAACTCTGAGAAGTTGGAGGAAAATCCATCAGTTTTAATTATCGATAATAATGGGGTGCAGCAGCAGCAAGACCGCTGATGCCGGCACAATTTCGCGATGGCGGTCCACTGGAATCGTTGCTTTACGCGACTCCAAATTGAAGGCATTTCCTTTTTTTTTTCTTCGTGTTTCTGCAATAGTTTAATTTGACATCTAAATTATTTTAATTGCAATCACACAATGTATATCTAATTATACTTTTTCCATGATCAATTATGTGTGATCATAAAACTATGAAGTATTGAGTTTTCTATAACACTAATTTTTAGGTAACTGTTAATCATGGAAAGAACTTCTCTATGTTGTTATTCGCACATGACAGTAATACTTTTAAGTCTTTTAACTTCTTAACTAAATGAACATTGGTAGGCATGGTAGAGCTTGACACGGAGCTTGGACTCTATAGGCAGGAGTTTGTAGTTTATACACCAAGAGATGCTTTAAGTTAATCAGGATAGTGAAATATGATCAAGCATCTTTATAGAGGAGATTTTCCCATGCAAATCTTTTTGTTGTTTCTTGTTTGATTCTCAAGGTGGTTAAGTGAACAGATGCATTTTGTGGGAAATAGAGGCGGGATGGTAATTAACTACTCCCTCCTGCCCCCATTCGAAACAAATCATTGTCCGAGGGGTTACTTTTGCTTGCTTGTTTGTTTGTTTTGATGGATGAAACTATGATGAAATGCTAAAACAGTCAAATAAGGCAACATATTTAGTCCATTGATCTGAAACAGTTAAATAAGGCAACATATTTAGTCCATTGAAAAGGCCACATATTTGTGATTTCCTGACTAGCCTTTTTCTGAACAGACATTTCCTGATGAAGTTTTTGACCTGGAAAGATCTGTACGTACCCTCGACTTAACACACAATAAAATGGGTATTTTTCTCTAGCTTCTTGAGCTCCTAATCTGTCTTCTTATCTCTTTAGAGTATAAAGACAAATTCTATGAGAAGATTGTTTTTGTATACTTATCTTATTTTCTTTAAAAATGTTGTTTTCCTGGAAGCTAATTCTCACTCTTCTGTTGTGACAGTTGAAATTCCATGGAGATCAACAAACTAACCAACTTACAACGTCTTGTAAGTACTGCATCCTACTCTTCCTCTTTTTTTTTCTGCTGTCCGTTAATGTATTAGGGCCTCATTTATTAGAAAAAAATTGTATTCTATTTGGAAAGAAAACTTACTGTTATTGGCGTCAGATCATATTATAAATGCTAGCTGTCGAGAAGGTATCAAACTCATAATCTCGCAGCCAAAATGCATATAAAGATAATGAAAATGATTTAGGGAGCAGAATGGAGCAAACAATTATAGTCTTATTTGTTGTTGTTTATAGGAGAAAATTTACTAGGGTAGAAAAAGTTTCTACAGAAGGCAATGTCAATAGAAATAGAAGAAAAACAATTTTTCATCTGTCATAAAGACTTCGATAAGTGGGATACCCTTGATACTAATGTTGAGCAAATACAACGGAAAAATAATCCTCCCGAAAAGAAAACAACTAATATGAGCTTTTGTAAAGGCACAGAGAAGAAGAGAGCAATATACCTGAAAATGTAATTGTAGGATCTGGAATAGGCAGCACTAATACTATATAGTTATCTGTTTTTATTCTTGATTGGGACCTAAGGAGGGTAGATTAAACTATAAATGTAGCAAAACGCAGAAAAAATGTTTGTTGAAGGGGAAGAAAACTGTACTTGTTAGCACTCCTAAATCTTGCACCATAAATTTTGAAATATAAAGCATAGAAAATAGCTGTTATAACGAGGGAGAACCACACCCTAAAGCTAACTATTAGGTTGGGAGAGCCCAAGGCTATAATACCCACACACAGCACTTTGTAGTACTGATCTAGGACTTTGCAATGGCCATAATAATAACTCTTCTACTTGTCCTGTTACTTTTCTTGTTGAATAATTCTTTGTAGTTTTTCTAAGGACTTTATCGAATTTTCTTGTTTATTACTCATAATGATATCATTAGTTTTTTACTGTATTAATGTAACATATTTCTTAAGTTTATAATCTTCTACTAAGAGCAAAAAACTTGTATCTCTAATTATCTGTATTCAGATTTTAGCCGATAACATTATTGAGCGCCTTCCCATGAATCTGGGATTGCTCCAGTCTTTGAAAGTGGCAACATTTGATGGGAATCGAATCTCAAACTTGCCTGATGAATGTAAGTCTATATATGTTAGATCACTCATGTTAAGTGGATTCCTTTTTCTTATATGAGCCAGGCTCTCTGTTCTAACTACAAAAAATTCCTGTATTCAGTGGGGCAGTTGGTGAAACTTGAGCGTCTGTCTGTCTCAGCAAACCTGTTGACCAGCTTGCCTGACACAATCGGGAGCTTGCGGAGTGTGAGTGATTGATTACACTCTATATGTTACCTGTTTTCTCTGTTCTATTTAATGTGCCTATAAAGATTTTACTCCTACATAGTTTTATTGTTCGTTAAATTATTTTTACTGGAAAGGTGTTTATTTAGTTTTGATCTTGCCAATGCCTTTGATTGGAGAACTATTCTGTAATAGGAAAGAAACCCCAATCAATTTATCAAGTTGTGCTATTAAGCCACCTTATTGTGACATTTATTTAGTTGTTCACACCTCTTGCTTCATGTTTTAATTTGTTTCCTGTTATCTTTTTTGTTGTCAGTATTAAACAGATAAAATACTGTATAGACTTGCATTGTAAGTTATTCAAATTCTTGTTGTTCTGCTTTGGGGGTTCTGAATCAAGTTCAATGGTTCTGTTGATTCTGGAACTGTTTTACACTTGCACATGTTATTATAAAAAGATTATCAGCTATCTGTGAGTTCTAGTATTCACGGTGATGCTGTTGAAGGAAGCTAGTACTCTTAGACAGGCATCTTAGCAGTTCCTTTTCACTGATAAGTTTTGAGCAGACGAATTGATAATATCTTTTGGCGATGCAGTTGGTTTTGTTGAATGTTTCAAACAACAAGTTAAAGTTTCTTCCTGAGTCAATTGGAAGTTGCTGCTCATTGGAAGAACTGCAAGCAAATGGTACCTTCATTCTTAGCTCATGATTCTTGTGATTCTTTCAGTCTCTCCTTTTCCTTTGGTCTCCTGGGTGTCGTAGCTTTGTATGCATATCAAATTGAACATCAGCACCTCTTACATGTGAGATGACTAGTCTTTGTGGAATACATTTTTGATTTGATATACAATATCATTTTTCTACTTTTCTCCGATCCACTGTTGGTACTTTTACTGACTTCAATGCCTTTATTGAAAAGATGAGCTTTGTTTCTCCTAAGGCTCATGATTGGAAGTTTCTGTTACAGATAACTCCATTGAAGAGCTTCCTGGTTCAGTTTGCAATCTCATTCAGCTAAAATCACTCTGTTTGAACAATAATAATCTCAATCAGGTAATTTCCAAACTTCCCTCGCTGTCTCTAATTTCTGTCTGTCTGCCTCTCTCTCTCATTCTCACACACACACACACAGAGTCATGTACATATGTAAAGGCATGCTCAGCATTAGTAGATCTAAAGTTGTACGGTCTGTCTCACATAATGTAACAAAAAGCAATATTTACTTTGTTAAACTGATATTTTCTTCCAACACTCTCACACACACGCACACACACACTCATTCACTCTCTCTCTCTCTCTCACACACACACGGTTACAACAGACTCGTGTATAAATATGTTATATAACTCTTCATCAACCATAAAACATGCACAACAAGGCGTATCCTTAAAATAAACATCCTCATGTCTTGAACTTGATATGAAATAGTCATCATGTCAAATATAGATATTTGCAAAGTGTAATTTCTTGTCTTTAATGTGCTATTCCTGGAGTTCACCCTTCTGCTAGAGGCCTTGCTTATCTGCTTATTTTACAGCCATATTTTAGCTATTAATTTGTTGCTTCTCATTTTTACAGATGCCTTCAAATTTATTAAGAGAATGCAAGGGCTTGCAGAACATAGCCCTACATGGCAATCCCATCACTATGGACCAATTTCAACAAGTAAGTCACTGTTGTGCTCACCTCTGTGCATCCTGAAAAAGTCACTTATGCTGATCTCCGACTGACCTTTTTCCATTCAGATGGAAGGATTTAAAGAATTTGAAACCAGGCGTAAAATGAAGTTCGACAAACAAATTGATTCAAATGTGATAATTAGTTCTAAAGGGCTTGATGAGGGTGTTGATCTGTGATACCAATACTGCTGTAATTTTTGTAAGCCCTTTCCACTGTCTTATTAATCTTGTTTTATATCCTTACTTCCTATTTTTTTTTTTTTTTTTTTTAAAAGGGAACTTCTCCCATAATACACGTTTATGCAATAACCCCATTTCGCAAAAAGAGGTGGCATCAACTTGTAATTTCTGTAATATCTAAATTCACCTACTTCATTGTTGTCAAATGCTCATGGCATTGCTTGATATGCATGTTGGCATTGATCTGGCCTCCTTACCAATTACCATAATGCCTCTCCTATCATATGCCTCAATCAATGTTTGTATGACAGTTATAGGCTTATGCTCATGTCTCTAGTTGATATGCATGTTGGCATTGATAAGCTTCCCTACCATATTGCTTCTACTATCATTTACGCCCCAACCAATGCTTGTATAACAGTATAGACTTACATGGCTGCCAGTGAAGGTATCCATTGTGGAAAGCATGCTCAATCTAAAGAAAAAGGTGTACCATAATTGTTATAGACAGTGTCCTTCTCAACAGGATGATGTTGTCTGGCAAGTTTCTGAGTCTGATAGATATATCTACCAGTTCATTTGATTGCCAAAATTAGTTTGAAACGATCAGGTGATGCATTTTGATTAACTGCTGGCCAATTTTGTTTGTTGCAGTTGGGTGGAAATGTGACGCATTGAAATTATTCGACTTCAATGAACAGTTATTGTTGCTGACTGCGAAGAATTTGCTCAGGCCTTACTACAGTTCCCTCCTGGAACTGTTAACTTAGACAAACTGGGCAATGTATGTATGATGTGTTAGAATAATTGTACATGGTCTGTATCACTTGTTTCTTTTTCTTTGTATGTATATATTTACTTAAAACTTGTTATATGTGCAACCTTTTGTAACATAAAATTATCAGTCCTTATATGTTGCACATAAGTATCTACTAAACTCCATTGTTATTTTCAGAAATGCAGAATTTCGTTGAAAAATAAAACTATTGCAGAATCATCTGCACATATTGCATATTTAACTGGGGGTAATCAACCCGAATTTTTATTTGGATTGATTTATTGGTTTTTCAGATTGATTTTGGATTAATAAATTATTTTATTTGAACTTTTTTATTTCGAATTTAAAAAAATAAAAACCGAAAAACAAAAAAACCAGATATATATATATATATATATAACAGCGCACTATTTTTTTTATAGGAATTTCTAATGTAACACACTTGAAAAGTTTGAAAGAGAAAAGCAAAAAATAAAAAATGATGATAATGCCAAAAGTGTTTCTGAGAACCACTTAGACAAGTATTACTGGAAAAAAAAATTTAGATAGATATAGGATTTAAATTTCTATCTTTACTTTAGATTCGAAGTCTTCTAACCTAACATGCGTCTATCCGGGCAGCATTAGACAATTTTAATAGGTACTTAAAACAATCCAAACCAAAGTTAAAATCCTACCCATAGACTCCAAACTCGTTTTCTGCTAGCTTTAGGGATTCTCTTGTTGAAAATCATGCCATTATAGAGGCTGAAGAATAAACTAACCTCATTATCCTCTTCCTCCGCTAGCATCAGCCAAGGAGCTCCAGACAAGTCATTGTTAAAATTGTTCTTGGTGGCCACGGAGTGCCAGGATTTGCAGACTCAACCAAAATTTAGGTAGTCTTCAATAAGATTCAAACATCTCCCAATGGAAACCAACAGATCAAGTGGAACTTCCGACCAATCAGGCATCTTTTGAGCCATCGGCAAATCTATCTTCACCGTTCCGATCCCAGCCGCCTTATATAACGAGAAATCCCTAGATTTGGTGAACAGAAATCCAATTCGAAATACAATTGGAAACCCTAGTTTTGTTATGGGTATTCTACTCCTATTAGTTTTGCTATTACTACTAAACATGTACTAGTATATATATTAGGGAGCTGTTAGGTTGATAAACATAATTGCAAATATTCATTTATTGGTAATATCAAAATTTAACTTATTATAGAATGAAATCTTAAAACTAATTTGATAGAAGGTTAATATTTAGCAACTTGATTTGTTATAATAGATATATTATGTATATAAGTCAATTTATAAGCTTAGTTAATTTTCTAGATTTAATAATAATAATTTTTAATATTATTTAATTTATTTATTAAATTATTCAAGAATATAAGTAACAATAATAATTTTTAACATTATTTAATTTATATATTTAGTTACAGTCAGTTCCCTAAATGGTCACCCAATTTAAGAGATTTGTCTTTAAATCCACATATACTTTGACATTTCAAAAGACTTACTCTCTCCTAGTTGACATGTCATGTCATTAAAGTTTTTTTTAAAAAAAATAATAAACTAATTTAATTCATTAAACTCATTTAACTAAAATAATGATCATATATATATTTTTTTTTTAAAATTTAGTTTACTTAGAATAATTTTTCATCATATATTCACAAATAGAGTAAAGAACTAAATAAAATAAAGAAGTGGTTGCTTCCCGCTGCTACTGCTGTGCTTAAATTGGATTTTTAAGTCCCAAAATTTCAATTTTTCAGCCCTTTGGATAACTAGTGAAAATTACTGCTACCATATAATTGGTTTTCGACCCAAAAGATTATTATTTCAGCTTCTTTTGAACAAGGGTAACTCTGTTAGTTAGCCTGCTGCCACTGGTTTGGCTTTTAACCCAATATTGTTAGCTTCCTTTTATGACTTTGATGGAGGTTGAGTCGAGAATGGAAGTATGAGCCTCCGTGGCTCATCTCGAAATTGCAAAGAGGGAAGAAAGTCCATAACTATAACTAATATTAACAAACATACGAGTCAAACAATAATTCTTTAATAAATCTTTAAAATTATTCAAAATAAAACAAACAAGTAGCAAGATCATCTAATCAGAGTATGAGCAAGCAAATGAAAGATCATGATTAGTCGAACATATCAATTAGAAGAGACTCCTACACCTATTCGAAGACGATACCCAACAGTAACAAACCATGAAGGACCTGATGTTTAAAGTAAAAAGCACTTTATGGACTCAAGCAAGCTCCACGAGCATAGTATGGAAAAATTGCTCAATATCTATATTTTTGTGGCTAACTACAATTGGAAACCCTAGTTTTGTTATGGGTATCCTACTCCTATTAGTTTTGGTATCACTACTAAATATGTACTGCTAGTAGTATATATATTAAGGAGCTGCTAGGTTGATAAACATAATTACAAATATTCATTTATTGGTAATATCAAGATTTAACTTATTATAGAATGAAATCTTAAACTTATTTGATAGAAGGTTAATATTTAGTACCTTGATTTGTTATAATAGATATTTCTGTATATAAATCAATATATAAGCTTAGTTAATTGTCTAGATTTAATAATAATATTTTTTAATATTATTTAATTTATTTATTAAATTATTCAAAAATGTAAGTAACAATAATAATTTTTAACATTATTTAATTTATATATTTACTTAAAGTCAATTCCCTAAAGGTCACCCAATTTAAGGGATTTGTTTTGAAATATCATTTATGTTTGAACTAAAATATCACTAATTCCTCCACATATACTTTGACACTTTAAAAGGCTTACTCTCTCCTATTTGACATGTCATGTCATTAAAATCTTTTTTAAAAAAAATAATAAACTAATTTAATTTATTAAACTCATTTAACTAAAATAAGCATCATATCTTTTTTTAATAAAAAAATTTAGTTTATTTAGAATAATTCATCATATATTCACAATAGACTATAGAGTAAAGAACTAAATAAAATAAAGAAGTGGTTGCTTCCCACTAAGTCCCAAAATTTCAATTTTTCAGCCCTTTGGATAACTAGTGAAAATTACTGCTACCGTATAATTGGTTTTGGACCCAAAAGATTATTATTTCAGCTTCTTTTGAACTAGGGTAACTCTGTTAGTTAGCCTGCTGCCAGTTGTTTGGCTTTTAGCCCAATATTGTTAGCTTCCTTTCATGAGTTTGATGGAGGTTGACTCAAGAATGGAAATATGAGCCTCCGTGGCTCATCTCGAAAATGCAAAGAGGAAAAAAAGTCCATAGCTATAACTAATATTAATAGACATAAGACCCAAACAATAATTCTTTAATAGATCTTTAAAATCATTCAAAATAAAACAAACAAGTAGCAAAATCATCTAATCAGAGTATGAGCAAGCAAATGAAAGATCACGATTAGTTGAACATACCAATTAGTAGAGACTCCTACACCTATTCGAAGACGATACCCAACAATAACAAACCATGAAGGATCTGATGCTTAAAGTAAAAAGTACTTTATGGACTCAAGCAAGCTCCACGAGCATAGTTTGGAAAAATTGCTCAATATCTATGTTTTTGTGGCTATACCACATCACATTCAGATCCTAGCTTGTTTGTTAAGAAACAAGAAGATTTGCATGTGGTTGTTCTCTTGTACGTGGATGACATGATAATAACAGAAAACAATGATGATGAAGGTACAAGACTTCAGAAGAGGTTGCCTTAAGATTTGATATCAAGAAGTTGGGAGAATTACATCATTTTCTTGGCTTAGAGGTAACAAACTCAAGTAAAGGGGTCTTTGTTACCCAAGAAGGGTATGCAAAGAAGCTTGTGGACAGGTTTGGAGCAAAACAAAGCAAAAAGTGTTCTACGCCTTTGTAGACTAGCACGAGGCTAAAGCATGAAGAAGGCTCACTTCTTGTAGATCCCAAGCCTTATCGAGCTCTAGTTGGAAGTCTCCTGTATTTGACTATCACAAGGCCAGACATTGCCTTTTCTGTTGGATATGTCAGCAGATTTATACAGTCACCAAGAAAGCCGCACTTGGAAGCTGCAAAGAGGATCCTGAAGTATATCAACTCAACATCAGATATGGGCCTATTTTTTAAAAGAAAGAATGACTTGGTATTAATCAGATATACCGGTGCAGATTTTGGCGGTGATATGGATAATCGAAGATCAACATCAGGCTATATTTTTCTTTGTGGCGGAACAGGTATTTCTTGGTGCAGTAAGAAGCAAGACTCGATTTCTTTGTCAACTACGGAGGCAGAATATAAAGCAGTAGTCCTTACTGCTCAAGAATGTGTATGACTCTAAAGACTTGCTGAAGATTTGCATCTATCTATATCAAAGCCAACTACGATCTTTGGAAACAACCAAAGTGCCATCAAGCTCGCAAACAATCCGATATTTCACGCAAGAACTAAGCACATTGAGGTGGAACATCATTTCATTCGAGAAAAAGTTCTTGATGGAACTTTATATACGTCAGTGGTACGAAGTCAGGAGAATATTGCTGATATCTTCACCAAGTCACTTCCAAAAGCTTCATTTGAGTTTCTCCGCGACAAGATTGGGATAGTTTCAAAAAATCACTTTAAGGGGGAGTGTGAAAAATGTTAAAGATGATTTTTTGAATAACATAGATTTCTCTAGAATGTCCTAGTATAGAAACTTAGAAGTTATCTTGAAGAAATATCCAGATATTTTAGAGTAGAAGATAAGTTCACCAAAACTTTCTTATGGATGTATCTATAAGAGTTTCTAGAACCATCCCTAGACAAGTATAAATAGGAGATGGCCTTGTACATATGTATTCAAGAAAAAATCAAAACTCTTAAAGAGTCTTCTTCCATTACAAAGTTCTTCTTTCCAAATTCCTTTTCAACTATCTAGCTTCCTCTTCTTCCTTAGTTTAATCTTACATAACGATCTTGGGCTAGCAGAAGGCTCCCGAATTATACTTTTCTTCTGCTATTCTCTACACTGTCACCCCCACCAGTCTCTCCACCACCACCATTGCCACTTCCCGTTCCACATCAGGTAGCAACACATATCAATGTGCATCCTTACCTCTGTTACGTTGTCCTCGTAAAAAACATGGTTTAAAAGGATTTGCTCTGTTACGTTGTCCTCGTAAAAAACATGGTTTAAAAGGATTTGCTACCATGAAAAGGATTCACAAACACAATCGTAACCGGCATAAGCGCAACAAATTCGAATTTGGCGTCTGTCACTCCAATTTTGCTACTAAAGTGAATAGGGCTAACCATAATCTCGCAGCCAAAATGCATATAAAGCTAATGAAAATGATTTAGGGAGCAGAAATCGAGCAAACAATTATAGTGTTATTTGTTGTTGTTTATAGGAGAAAATTTACTAGGGTAGAAAAAGTTTCTTCAAAAGGCAATGTCAATAGAAATAGAAGAAAAACAATTCTTCATTCTATCGTAAAGACTTCGATAAGTCGGATACCATTGATATTAATGTTGAGCAAATACAACGGAAAAATGATCCTCCCTGAAAAGAAAACAACTTAATATGAGCTCTTGTAAAGGGCACAGAGAAGAAGAGAGCAATATACCTGAAAATGTAATTGTAGGATCTGGAATAGGCAGCACTAATGTTCATGTTGTGTAGATGCTGGGCTGTGGTGAATTCAATCTGGTAATGTTTCATCTGCAGGTTCCAGTTTTCCTTGTATATCCATAATGATGGGAGTATTGTATTTTAAAACCCCAAATGCAAATCAAATTATTCCTTACAAAAAGTGAGAACAAAAGCGTATAGGTGTGAATTTATGATTATAACAGATTCATTTTATTTTATTTTATTATATGCCTTTTAAATGTCACATTTGTGTCGGTCTCATTTTAATTATAAAAGTACAATTTTCATTCGTAATAGCTCGTAAATCATATAGGAGAAGTAACTTGCATTAGACAAGTCTGGTGCAACGAGCTCGACTCAAAAGACAAACTCATTGTTTTCGCTGACAAGAGGTTTCGAACGAAAGACCTCCAACATAGAAGTCTCAAGCTCAAATCACTGGGCCGGTTTTCGATTTTATCAATAAGAAAATGCTCATAAAATTGATATATGACTTATCCAACAATTTGGTGAAACAAGACAGTAATATAACTTTTACATTATGCTCATAAAATAGAAACATTAGCAACTAACTTGAAATGAACTATACGAGTGCAACACAAATAAAAGAACTAGGACACTAATAAATGAGAGGTTAAAGGGCAAATGTATTAACTAGTAATGTACTAATATTAATATTCGACATTTTTAAAGGGAGTAAAGAAATAAATTACCACAATCTTAATGAGTTATCGGTTTACACTTTTTCCTTTTCCCAATATTAAAAATCAGAAACTGAAATGATAACTTGATAATTTTTTTTTACAAAAAATCATTAAATATTCGTTAATCGAATAACATTAACTCAATCAAATTTTTTTGATTCAATTATTGATCGGTTCAATTTTTTAACTTCCGTACCACTTAAGGAGCGATAACTTAGAAACTAAACGGTAATAAATTATTTATTAATTTTCTCCCAATCCAATTTGTTAGGAAGTCTATGATATTGTGTTTGTACATATTTCCAAAAGATTTAATGTCGTAGGCTTGTAACTCAGAACGTAGCTAAGTTTTCAATTTCTTTATTGTCTGGATTTTATAAAAAAAAATAAAAAATCTTCACAACTTGAATGGTAAATGAAGTTGAACTTTCCTTTTGGACATATTTTTAAATTAATATGTAGGACAGTTTTTTGGGATTATAAAAAGTGATAAAATCATTTTCCAATAAAACAACCATAAATTATTATTTTTTCGAGCACGTGATACTCAATGTATATCACCACGTGACTGACCCATTAATTTGTAAACCAATTAGGCTAACAAATTACATTTGGCGCAACTTTTTTTTGCACCTCCCCGCGTTACTTATTTCGGACCCGCCCGATAACAGATTTCCGCAACCCACTAGGGCTCTACCTTCACCTTTTTATCTTCAACGATTTCCCCCCAATTCTATTCCATCTTCTTCTTCCTCACAAATTGACCTCGATTTCTCATCTCAAACTTCAAATCAATCTTCGATTCATCTAATTCGTTATCTCCTCTTTCTATTGATACCTCTTTCAGCTATATCCGTTAGGTAAATAGAATTTTGATTTTAGGGTTTAGATCTCTTTCTGTATCTTATAGATCTGTTCGATTCATCGCTTCTTTCTGTTGTTATATGTTTATTTGTGTTTGTTTTCTTGATTTCTCTGTTTGTTTGTGAAAGAAAAACTGGGCTGATCTTCTTTCGATATAATTGGTTTGTGGATTTGGGGTTTCTTGTTTCTTTCGTGTTCAATTTGATTTCTTTGAAGCAATTTTCGGTTGAATTTGATTATTCTATTGTTGATTGAAGATTTGGGGATTTGGGGATTTGGGGATCTAGGGTTAGGGTTTTCGATAAAAAATTGCAATTTTTTATTTTTTAACCCTCAATTTTCCAATAAAGTGAAATTATTTTACCCGAATTTGTATCTCTGTCCTCTAGTTGTTCAAATTGAATAATTCGGTACCCCAATTTTGAGTTCGTACCCTAATTTGTCAATTTTGTTGTTACATGTAATTAGTCAAACTTATGGGTCTCTTTCAGTTTTCTGTTATTTAAGGCTATGATGATAAAACTAATTTCAGGGTCGTCACTGTTTTATCCCCTGCCACGTGTCACTAATTAGGAACTAGAACCTTAATTAGCTTCATGATTACTGTATGCAGTTATCGTGGTTAGCCTCCTTTGGCAGGTTTATATGCTGTTAATATAGTCTTGTATTTATATGTTGTGATGAGATGGTCAGGCGTGTATGTTAATATTTCAATTTTCATGTAAGGGGTTGTTGTGTAGTTCCGACTCAATAGTCGAATAGGGCGCTTCTGGCTGCTATGACATGCTATCATTAAGCTTGTATACCGAAATGCCTGTGTTGGTTTTTCTGTTTATTGAGAGTTGATGTGGTGTTTATGTTAATATATATATATTTCTTTTCAGCTAGACAATGCAGTTATACCTGATTTAAAAATTATTCGTCTGAGATTGTAGAGCTGTGGGCTGTAGTGCTCGTCTTTACAGTTTTTGTGTGTTTGATTCAGTGGGATTCCTCCTCTGCTTTTTATATTTGAACTTTTTTCGTTTTATGTGTAAATATCTCATATTTTTTAGTTCCTTGCAGCTAATTATGGTGCAAAAAAGACCTTTTGGTGAAGTGGATCTGTATGAGGTTTCATCTAAGCAACCAAGGCATGAACCCAGTTGTCAGCTAGATTCGGTTTTGGAACTTTCTCGTGAATCAGTAGCTGTGGATGCTTATGCTTCAGGTAACAAGAAGTTATTTTGTTAGCTCTAAGATATTCTTCGCTCTGTGTTTGCTGCTTTATGTACCATTGTTGAAATGCTTCAAGTCATTGGTGGAGTGCATTGCGCTGTAAGACCGGCCAAGTATTTTTAACTTTAGATCGGTTTCCTTGACACCTTACTTTATGGTCTTGTAAGAGTAGATTTTGGATCTTAAGTGAATATTTTTGCTCCATACTCTGATCAACTGTCTGTTATCTATGGATTTTTGTAGGTGGTGATGAGGACAACTCTTCGAAAATCTTCCCTGATGCAAACAAGAAATTTGATAGTCACGTTGTGGCTGAAGTTCTTTTTTCTTCTGAGAAGGAAACTGAGATGGGCATTCATGGATCTGCTTCAAACTCTTCCTGGCCCACCAGTAGCACCAGTGAGGAAGACAACAGGCCTGAGGCTCCTTTTCACAGATCGACGTCTCCTGAATATTACTATTTTGATCATTCGTTCAGGGCTGCTGCTCATCACAGGGAGATATATTCCTCTCTGTCGAGTAATCCTCAAAAGATGGTCCCTATTGGACCAGATTTCCAGGCAGAGATACCAGAATGGACACCATATAGTAATAAGGATAAACCGTGCATAGAAGGTATACATGAAACTCTGAGTTCTCCATCTCAAGCCAATGAAAATAAACTTGCTGGAAGGACTATCATTCCAATGCCTAAAATGGAGCTACTTGCAGACCAGGTCGAGAATATTGGAGAGAGAAGAGTTGAATGTTCTTGTGAAGATAAAGGTTCCATAAGATGTGTTCAACTAGATGTCATCGAAGCAAGGGAAAAACTAAAGCTAGCCCTTGGCGAGGAGACATTTGTTAGGTTGGGGTTTTGTGACATGGGAGAGGTAGTGGCAGAAAAATGGAGTGAAGAGGAAGAGGAACTATTTCATGAGCTTGTATTGTCCAATCCTGCCTCGTTAGGCAATAATTTTTGGAACCATCTTGCAGTTGAGTTTCCTTCACGGCGTAGGGAAGAACTTGTCAGCTATTATTTTAATGTCTTTATTTTGCGAAAACGTGCCGAGCAGAACAGATTTGATCCACTGAACATAGACAGTGATAATGATGAGTGGCATGACGCAGTTGATGATGCTGATGAGGCAGCTAAAATGACAGATGAAGATGAGGACTCTGTGGTTGAATCTCCAGCACATCATAATGGTCTCAGCTACAATATGATCCATGAGGAGCGCGATAGACGAACATATGATGAGGATGCGCATGAAGCAATATGGGAAGATTATAAGCCTGTAAATTTCGGTAGCAGGAAGGTCTTCACTGATGTGCAGGAATCATGTCCTAGTATGTTTTTTGATAGTAACAACAGTTGTAAAGTTGGCATGCAGCCTCAAGACCAAGGACTATCAAGTAAAATGGTTGAGTCATGTACAACTGATGCAGCTGGGGTTACTTCAGAATCGTCACTAGGGAAGACCAACAATGATAACCATTGGGCAAGCGATATTGCTGGTATGGGCAGTGGCACCAAGCATGATAGTCTGTTGGAGTCGTGTAATGGCAAAGAATGGGATGGTGGGTACTTGAACTGTGCCAGAAATGAAGTTGGTTTGGTTCCAACACCCACTATGATTGAAGAAGTCTTTGGTGATGGAGCCTGGATATACAAGAGCCGAGATGGTTAGAAGTTATGCTTTAGTCTTAACTCTAGTTTCTCTATCAACAAAAAGAAAAAATAAAGGAATGTGATTCTTTTATTCAGGGGTTTAGCTAAGTTTTGACACATTTTACGTTCATGCCGCAGAGGCTGGGCTGTGTGGTGAAATCATCTGGTAATGTTTCATGTGCACGTTCCAGTTTTCCTTGTATATTCATAGATAGTAGTGGGAGTATTTTTTTTTCTTAACCCAGATGTAAGAAATGGCATTGCAAGGGTGGTGTTACATAAGCTGATGGATGCTAAACTTTTGGAGCTGTACAGTAGCCATTATTTTGTTGTCTTAGCACCAGATTCCTAGGAAGCTTTTGACTGACAGTAGTTTCTTAAAATAATATTTGTAAAGTTAAGCTATATTTCAAAAAAGGAGGATGAAGATCCGTTTAAATTATTGAAGTTTAGTTTTGTACAGAATATCCTCTCTTTTTGTTTGTTGTTCCCCTTGTACATCATCCTCTTTCTGTTGGTTATTACCATTGTTGAACATTGATCACTATTCAATTTGTTATATGTATTTGTATCAGAAGTCTGACTGATTAGGCACCATGCCAGTTTTCCTTTTGGCCTGATACTTTAAGATACTTCCTTTTTCGGCGTATTATTCGACTTAGAAGGGCTTGTTGTATTGAGAGTGAAGTGTAAACTGTATGATTGGAGTTAGAAGGAGGGTTGGTTGCATTGATAGTGAAGTGTTAACTCCTTGATTGACTTGATGGCCTCAATCAATTCAAGTCAAGTCATGTAAAGAGGAAGCTCATGGCCTTAGCAGGTACTGGTTGAGCTCATCACTTCTTTTACTATGGGAATGTGAATTTACTCCATACTTTCTGAATTTTTAGTAATATATATATATGTATATATATTTATATAATATTTTAGTAATAGACACTTGCACCTGTTATGACACAATACACATCCCACCCTTAGATACAACTGTGGGCCATGTAGATTTTTTAGCCCTTAGATGCAGCCGGAGACGGTGGGAAATTCCAGCAGGATCTGCGTGTGCATTTTAGTGTTTATGGGTGCATTAGAATAGGGCTATTTAACTCTGCCACATCTCAACCTTTTCGTCCTAGTGAAATATTCTTTAAAATTCAACTACTACTACTTTTTCCTTTTAAGAGGGAGTTGCTTGGATGGTAAGAACTCTCCGCCTTGCTTTCAATTTTAAGATTGTAAGTTCAAATAACCAAAGGAACTGAAAAGGAAGGGTTGAAGGTCGTAGGGAGTGATATTAAAATATAATATTGTTAATTCATCTATCACTATATTATAGTCTCTTTTCTCAAAAAAAGAGATGAAATATAATCAATGTATAATTTTTTGATCAGAGGTTGAATCGATTATTAGAAGAACTATTAGGCCAAAAATTAGTATACATTCTTAGATTATCTAAAAAAAGAAGGCAATATTGCTTTTTTCAATACGAATCCATTGTTATGCAGTAATTTAGATCATGACAATGTTCAGACATGAAAGAAACAATCTTTAATTCTGGCACCTCACATGGGCTTTTTTTTTTACATATAAAGGGGAAATAGCAATTAGTATCAAAGTACAGGAAGCAAGTACCCCTAGGGGAGTGGGGGGTGAATAAAAGTGAAGAACTCTTTAATTAAAAAAATTATGAAGTCAAAGAAGTAGTGGCAGAGTGCTCTACCCTAACTAATTCTTGCATGATATCCATCCAAAGGAACAGGTAAAGCATAGGTCCCACAACCAACCACGTTGTGATACAGTGATAAATACTCCTTCATTCTTAATCAAGAGTTTTCATGTTCGAGTCCCCTTGGATATAAAGTCGCTTTTGTTAAAATAATTTACCCCTAACGTGAGACTTTCCGGTATGGATCAAATTTAATTGGACTTCAATGTAAAATCGAGTGAGAAAAAAAGCACATAGGTCCCACACAAATAACTTCAGTTGGGATTTTATAGTACTATATGATATGAGTATTCCCTAAGCATTGCTGGTGAGAAGAGAAGAGAAGAGAAGTTGCCATGAATGAACCATTATCTATCTGTATGTATATAAAAAGTAACACATGCACCATTTATGAGTCCGGAGCCTAAAGGGTACAAAACATTAACAAAAATTCTAAAATGGTATATAAAATTTTATATTAACCAAAACGGCAAAATCGCTGCACAGCAGCGATTTACTCCATCGGAAAAAGCAAAATCGCTGCACAGGCAGCGATTTTGCAAAATTTTTTTTTTTTGGTAAATCGCTGCCAAGGCAGCGATTTTAATTTTAATTTTTTTTTTTAAAAATCGCTGCCTAGGCAGCGATTTAACATTTTTTTTAAAAAAAAAATTATTTAAATTTTGTTTAAATTATTATTATTTTTAAATTTTATTTTTTATTTTTTGCTTCTTTTTTTTAAACAAAAAGTTTAAATGAAAAATAATTATTTTTTTAAATCAAATCTTTGCCAAGGCAGCGATTTTTAATTAAATTTTTTATTTATTTTTTAAAATCAAATCGGAAAAAAAATTGATTTTAAATCGTTGCCTTGACAGCAATTTGATTTTTTTTAAAAAAATAAATTAATTAAAGGCAGCTATTTTATTTTTAAAAAAATTTGTTGTTTTAAAAAAAAGAAGCAAAAAAAAAAAAAAAATTAAACAAGTCGCTGCCTCAGCAGCGACATTTAAAAAACCTTTTTTTATAATTTTTTTTAAATGTCGCTGCCCTTGTTTAAATTTGTTTGTTTTTTATTCTTTTTTTTTTAAAAAAGTTTAAAACAATTTTTTTTCTTTTTTAAATAAAATAGCTGCCTTTAATTAATTAATTTGTTTTTAAGAAAATCAAATCGCTGCCAAGGCAACGATTTAAAATCAAAATTCTTTTTCCGATTTGATTTTAAAAATAAATAAAAAATTTAATTAAAAATTGCTGCCTTGGCAAAGATTTGATTTAAAAAAATAATTATTTTTTTATTTAAACTTTTTATTTTAAAAAAAGAAGCAAAAAAAACAAAAAAAAAAGTTAAACATGTCGCTGCCTCAGCAGCGACATAGGAAATTTTTTTTATATAAAAAGGTTTTTATTTTGAAAATCGCTCCTTTGGGAGCGATTTTGTTTAAAAAAAAAATTAAAAAAAACAATAAAATCAAATTTAACAAATCGCTGCTATAGCAGCGATTTTACTTTTTCCGGCCGACAAAATCGCTACTCCGTGAGCGATTTTGCCGTTTTAGTTAAAAAGAAATTTCATATACCGTTTTAAAATATTTGTTAACATTTTTTACCCTTTAAGCTCCGGACTCCACCCTTTATCATCATTAGCATTTTTTATAACTACATACAATAAATAAATAAATAGAAGAAAAAATAAAAAAGAAGAATTAGCGGTGTATGGGTTCCTAGCTAGTAGCTCCATTTATATATGGATTTACTTGCATACGTGAGACACACATATATATTATATAAAATATAAGTTATTTTCTTAGGTCGAGAATCTATCAGATACAACTCTTTATATTTTAAATTGGGATTTATCGAACGGTAATTACTAACTATTTACTCAATATTTGATATCTTTCACCAATATATATCGAGTAGTTAGTTTGCTCATGACTAATTGCAAATGGTATATCATTGTAGTTTTTTTCCTTTTTTTTTGAAAAACAAGAATTAGAAGTAGAATTCTAAATTTCACATGATTCTGTCCACTTTATTTAATTGCGAGGTTTATTAAGTTCAGTTAGTTTTTTATGTAGAATTAGAGGATATTTTTTAAGACCGTCAATAGTTATTATTATTGTATATTTGAATGTCGTTATAAAAACTTAAAAAAATTTAAATCGAGACAAATGTTAACTATTGAAATAACAAGTTACTGTCTATCTAACTACTCTCAACTTAGACATACAGTTCAACATGAACTCTCAAGAGCCTAACCACCAGCAAATACTAACTAATATTCTTGTTAATTCTATATTTTTAATTAATTAAAAGGGTTGACGTGCTTATCATTAATGAACTTTACTTATATTCTAATATATCTTTAATCATGGAAACTGTATATGTCACCTAGCTCTCCAGATCTCATATTCACACAAAGTGGACCAATTAATTAAGCTTAAGGATTAACTTTACTTTTACTAGTAATACTAGTCAGTCACGAAAAAGTATCTTTTCATTTTTAATTAGAAATATTTTTTAGTTTAGATTTTGAATATAAAGTCATTTTTGATTAAAATCTTTTACCTAATTTTTCATCGCGAATCAAAATTAATCGAACTTCAAAATAAATACTGATAATCGAATAAGAAATTATAAGACTTGGTTTTGCTTGTGAATAAGTGAAGCTCCTCAACAAGCCTCCTTCATTTCTGACCGACAAATTAACAAAGGCTTTGGTAGATCTTGCTTTGACTTGAGGTAAAAGGGATCTGTCACTAGAGTCACACTTTTATAATAGTAGTGTTTGGATTAATTTACATGCATATTTAATTATTGTACGATAAATATTTATTCTTTTCGTCTCATTTTATGTGGTAACAATTGATTCAGTACTGACTTTAAGAAATAAGGAAGACTTTAAAATGTTTACTAAATTGTCCTTTAAAAAGTAAATTCATGTTTCTCTCTCCTCATAAATGTATTAGAGTACTTAAGTGGGATTAACAAGAGTAAAAGAGGAATTATATCTTTAAATACTTACCATATAAGGAAATGTGACATTCTTTTTGGGACTGACCAAAAAAAAAATGGTGCTACATAAAATGAGACGGAGAGAGTATTATTTTATCGACGGTAGATTATACTTATCGAATAACTGCCTCCTTCTGGTGCCTCAATTAATTGTAAATTCTAATTTGGATCTTTATAATATGGCTAGACACAGTTAGTAATTATGGTGAATTTGTGAATGTTTACAAGTAAAAGGATCAAAATTTATACATTTCAATTTAATTGAAGATAAAACACATTTAGTTAGAAATCACTGA
>CM040620.1:78564506-78604414 GCA_022817965.1 Solanum lycopersicoides
GTTAATAGTTCTGATGTTACTGCTTCATCATCATCGTCTACGGCTACGCCCTCATCTTCAGCTAATCGAAATGCTATACTTGTTAGCAATAGACAGGTAGATTTTTTTCTTTGCTTTTATTTAATCAACATTACATTTGCGGAATAGCTCAAACTTGTCCATCTATTATGATACTCCTATTATTTTGATGTGTAATTAGCCTCCAGCTTCACGGGAGCATGCAAATTTGCTTCATGTTGTTTTGCTAAGCTCGGTCTGCACCTATTATATTCTTTGTTTTAATTTGAAGTTAAAGGATCCACAATTAAAGAGATTGTACTAGCATCAATATTGTGTCCTAGTCATATGCCTCTATAAACTGGTTGTATGCCTTTTAGCACCTGAACCAAAAGACTAGTTGCACGCATTGGAAAATAGTCGGATATATCAAAGTGACCTTAGTTATCTGACCAAGCTATATGACAATGGACTACAACAATATACCATCCCGCAAATAGGGGTCTGGGTAGAGTGGGGTGTACACAAACCTTATACCTATCTTTGTGGGAGTAGAGAGGTTGTTTCCGAAAGACTCTCGATTTACAGAAAGAAAAAGCTATGATGAAAATATTGAAGAAAGAAAAGTACTAATTGTAAAGATATTTAACCGAAGTAAAGGAAACAATAGTAGTAATAACGTTGAAAGATAAGAAAATGCTAGCATAGTAGTATTAGGACATATGAGAGCAGATTGATGCTCCAGACTAGAACCCTGTTCTACCACTGTAAAGAGAAAAAACACATCTTCTGCCTACTAACTGTATACAATGAACTATGGATAGCAAATATATTTAACTGACTAGTACAAGCTAGAGACTGAACAAACAAGAGATTCTTTGAACTTTAACTTTTCCTATTATGAGTGAACCCAAGCTGCCAAAGTTAGTGGTGCGACTCTGAAACGAAGATTTTGCATATGCATATTCGCAGCAAGCTATTTTTAAGTTTTGTCTATTTATTCTGTTCTTTCTATTCGGATGCAGAAGGGAAATCCGTTGCTAAAACATATCAGGAATGTGAGGTGGACTTTTGCAGATATTGTTTGTGACTACTTATTGGGCCCAAACACTTGTGCTCTTTATTTGAGGTTTGAAGGGCTTCCAGTTTCAGTTCATCTTGCACACAATCTATTGGAAGAATCATGTAGTTTCTGACAATAGGTGCCTGTATTTGAATTCATATAATGATTGCTTTCTTTTATTACGAAGATCGGTTACTAAGATTTACTTGGTAGATGATTTTGTAAAAATATACATTTGGTATCTTTTTCCAATAGTGCATTTGTACTACTGCTCGACATTCTACCCTTCTTTATTTTTTCTTCCATTTTCTGGTGTAGCCTCCGGTATCATCTGCTTCATCCAGACTACTTGTATTTTCGGATAAGGGAGTTGCAGAAGAACTTTAGACTCCGCATAATTTTGTGCCATGTTGATGTTGTAAGCCCTTTAATACTTTTCGACTTCTTCATAATTTCGTTTTGATGCTTGTACAATAACTTGACTCATGCTCATGGTTGTCTTTGGGTCCAGGAAGATGTTATCAAGCCTTTACTTGAAGTTACCAGAACTTCTCTCCTTCATGATTGCACTCTGTTGTGTGGATGGAGGTACCTCTTATGTTCGGTTGTATTAATTCCGTAGAGTGGTATGCTTGCTTAGAAACATCTTGGAATTCCTCTGAGATGTTTCTGCTTTATTCTATAATGACTCATCACTGCACATCATTATGCCCAGCCTTGTGTGGCTGTGCCGCAAAAAGATCAGTTGAGAAAAGACGACTCTTGTTATTGTTGTTTCTGTTGAACATCTCTGTAAGGCAGTTTTTGGCAAACACCTAAATTGCTTAAATTTTTTCAGTTTGGAAGAATGCGGACGGTACTTGGAGACAGTAAAGGTTTATGAAAATAAGCCTGCCGACCTCATTCAGGGCCAAATGGATGGAGACTACCTATCACGGGTATGTGCGTCAGTTGAATACAGTTTACAGTTAATTAGTTTCTGATGCAGGATGACTCAAATTATGTTGAGGAACTTGTCTGAATTGAAATCGTCGAAGATCTTTTTCCCTCTAAGCTCTCTGATATGAGCACACTGAAATGTGGTTTATTGTTTCATTGTAGCTGAATCATGCTCTGACGGCAATACGACATGTTAACAAAACAGATGTTGTGACTCTTGGCTCAACATTTGGGGTAAGAGTAAAATTGCAGTGGAATGTTTAGAAACTAATTCTTTTTTTCAAGTCTTCCTAAGATAGTGAGATTTTGTGCAGTCTCTTTCTCATGTGATGGATGCATCTATGGAAGACCTTGCTCGTTGCCCTGGCATAGGAGAGCGCAAGGTATCCTTCCGTGTGGTCCATGTTCTCCAATTTGTTGTTTCTTTGTCTTTCTTTTTTTTTTTCTTTTCTACTTGTTGGTTGTATGATTTTTACGGTTTTGTTGGTTTAGTTTTCCGTTTGGTGCTATGCGAAGGTTATTTGTTTTGTTGCTGGTTGTTGTATCAAATTATATTGAGGAAGCTCATGTTTTTCTAGCCATAGGCATCTCTATGTTGTAAAAGCTACCAGTATCTGTGATGGCAAATAAGGCAATTTTGTCTCATCTCGCTGCCTCTCTGGTTGCGTGCTTTATGACTGGAAGCAGTCTTATGGAGGATTTGGAGAAGCAAAAAGTCAATAACAACTATGCCTCAATCCCAAGTTTGTTGGGTTGGCTATAAAAATCCTCACTATCCATTTTGCTCCATTTGAACCTATTTGTTCCTTATTAGAATCTGGAGTTGCTGCCACTAGAAGTTCTTAATATTTTCCATTGACATACCAATCTCTTACGAGAGAGAAACAAAATCAATGATCTAGTTATTAAGATCCTTCAGAGTGCTTCAATGTTATTGCCAGTTACTTCTCTGTTCAGTTTGATTTACTCATCGAACTTGTGATGGATCAGGTAAAACGCTTGTATGACGCTTTTCATGAACCTTTCAAGCGAGAAGTGCCAAAACGCCAATGCATTCCAGAAACTTCAGTCGCTAATGAATCTCATCCTGGCTCCAGCAACACAAAGGAAGATGACAAAGAAATCGTGGATACAAGCAACAGTGAGAAGAAAGAAGCCGAAGTGACTGTCAAGTCAGCACTTTCGGCTGCTTTTGCTAAGTACTCACACAAAATTACAAGAAAGAAGAATAATAAATCACAAGAAGAGGAAGAAGGGAAATGCAGTACTAACGAAGAAGCTAAAAAAAGAGGCACCAACGGCAGCAACTGCTGAATCTCGGTCTCTTCCTTTCATGCTAACGTTCCTAATTTTTTATATTTTCCCCATTTGTTTGATTTCTCGTTAGTTATTCGTTAGAAATTAATGGAAAAACTCACAGAAGATAATTAGTGAACAAATATTCAGAAGATATTTGGGCATGATTTAGTTGAGATTCTTTTAAAAAGTAGTATTTGAAAGTTGAAATTTTGTTTTGAACATGAAAATATAATATACTATATAGTTTAATTTTAGATATTTCGAAACTATATAATAAGCAGGAAAGTAGTGATGTAGCAGAAAGCTTGCAATTTGCTTAACCATGAAAGCATTACTGAAGACTTCTACACAGTTTTCATCCATCTATGGTTTCCGCCGGGCTTATACAATCTCAGCTTCAGTCGATTTGCCAATGTGTGAAATCCCTGCCCAGAGCAACATGAATCGACAGAGATCCTCCGATAAACCAATCGACCAATTCTCGCTTATGAAATTGATTGATTCTTCCATTTCTTCAAATGGGTTTGCTACTACTTCTCTTCTATTCCACGAGTTCTCTCGTTCCATTGATGTTAATTTATGTAATACACTTATCAGACGCTATACGGATTCAAAAAATCACTCGCGTGCAGTTTTCATTTACGCCCAAATGCGTAAACTGAATATCCTTCCTGATTCCTCAACATTCCCGAGCGTTCTCAAGTCTGTTTCTCAGTTATGTTGTGGAGAAGTTGGAAAATCCATCCACTGTAATGCAATTCAATTGGGTTTCACTTCTGATGTATATACAAACACTGCTTTGATCTACATGTATGGTATATGTGGACAACCAGATGATGCTCATCAACTGTTTGATGAAATTCCTGACCGGAATGTAGTTACGTGGAATTCGTTGATCACGAGTTATACGCATAATAGGATGTTCAGAGAAGCAATTGATGTGTTCAGGGAGATGCTAGCTTCTAGGGTTACACCAGTTGAGGTCACTATGGTTGGAGTTTTATCAGCTTGTTCTCATTTAGGAGCTTTGGGTCAAGGGAAGTGGATCCATGATTATATCGTCAAGAATCGGTTGAGAGTGAATGTATATGTCGGTACTGCGTTAATTGATATGTATGCTAAATGTGGAGACATTGATGAGGCAAAAAAGGTTTTTGAAAATATGGGGGTAAAAAATATTTATACATGGAATGTATTTATTTCGGCATATGCCATGAATGGACAAGGGGAGGCTGCATTGCAGACTTTTGATGGGATGCTTGTAGAAGACTTAAAGCCTGATCATGTTACTCTCCTCGGTGTTTTATGCGCTTGCTGTCACCAAGGTTTTGTGGAGGAAGGTAGAAGGCTGTTCTCAAGCATGATAAATCAGTTTGGATTGCAGCCAAAGATTGTGCATTATGGGTGTATGATTGATCTACTTGGACGTGGTGGGTTCTTGGATGAAGCTGTGGAAATTATTCATTCTATGAAACTAAAGCCAGATGCAATAATATGGAGGACACTACTTGGTGCATGCAGATTTCATGGAAGAGAAGAACTTGGTGAATTTGCTTTCTGTAAGCTTCTGGAACTGGAACCAACGAATGGGGAAAACTACGTGTTAATATCAAATGTTCACACTCAAAAAAAGAAATGGACTGAAGTTGGAGAAGTTAGGGAGCTGATGGACAGCGGTGGTATTAAAAAGATTCCTGGATGCAGTTCAATTGAACTTGAAAATGCAGTTTATGAGTTTAAAGCATCTGATCCACTTAAAACAGGGAATGAGGAAATACATAAGATGTTGCAAGACATGAAAAATCAGTTGAAATTAGCTGGTTATGTGCCTGAAACAGAGATAGCTCTGTATGATATTAATGAAGAGGAAAAGGAGCATAATCTGATATACCACAGTGAAAAGCTTGCTCTTGCATTTGGGCTGCTACACTCATCTGAGCCTACATTAAGGATAATGAAGAATTTAAGGATTTGTCAGGACTGCCACCAATTCTTTAAGCTTGCTTCAGCAATTTATAAAAGAAATATTGTTGTTAGAGATATAAAGCGCTTCCATCATTTCACTGGAGGGCTTTGTTCATGCAAAGATTATTGGTGATACCTAGTATATATATAGGTGATGTTATGTCGTCTGACACATTAGGGGCACTTACAGCACTGAGACCGGCAAATTCTCACTGAGGATGTCATGTCTCATTTGTATAATTAAAACTATGAGCTTTTGTTTTTAAGCTTCAGGAAAAAGTGATCTGAGAGGCCTCAGAATCTGCCATCGGACTTGGGTAGTTATTTCTTATTTTGATGGAAGGATGACTTGGAATATTTTAGTGTTCCCTGGTATACCAATGAACTTCTATTCTGTTTGGGTAGTCATGCTGCCAATATCTTTACAGTTTCTGGAGTTGGTTTGTTACTAGAAACCTATCTTGTGAAAGTTTGAGTCCTTGATATTTAAGAAATATTCTAGGTTCAACGGAGCTTTTTTCATTTTAGCTGTATGACTCTGCCAAAGGCCCTAAAGATTTCAGGAACTGCAGAATGTGTGCTTTGAAGGCTCTCAAGTGTCAGAGCCCACTTTTGTTTTTTTTAGCTGGCAAATCTGATGTGCTGACAGTTTGTGTTATCCATGATCTTAGGTAGTTATGGCATATCTCAGTTAGACGACTAATTTTCAAGTTTGTAGTACAGTCTTTTGAGCATATTAGCTGTTATGTCAGGTGAGAAACATTTTGGCATGTCTCATATGTGGATTGTGCACTCTCAGAACAATGCTAATAGAAGTTCACCTTCTAGACAACAATGATGTTGACATAGAGTATCTAAATCTCTGCTGGAAAATGTGTACTCCAAAGGTACATCCGTTATACCCTAGTTTTTATTTTCACATATTTATTGCTTCTTTTCATAAGATCTTCAGGTAGAATTCTTGTATGACTGTTGAGGCAGAATAAGTTATTGCCATCACAAATACATTGCTTCTTGACCTCTTCTTGGGCTAGCTTTGGCAGCCTGGTTTGTTAGCCCATAAATCTGTCTGTGCCTATTATCCCTGGAATTATTAGCATCACAGAGGAAGTCTTTCACTTGAGGAGCTATTTAAGTGCAGGAACACCCTTTAGTTTCATGAAACCGTTGTATCGTGCCTCATTTTCATTTAATTTGGTGACAATGTACTGAGGAATGAAATTACAATGATGCTAATCAGAACGTAAATGTGAGGTCTTATAAATGGATTTCATTTCATATATCATACAATAATTATTAGAGAATAGCATTCAGCTATAATATTTAAATAAAGAAAACAAAATTTCTTTCATGAATATCATCATTACAATATCGAGCATTCAACCAGATACCTTTTTGACTTTTTGTATTTTCATAGGTAAGGATGAAGTCGAAAGTAATATATAGGAAGAAAAAAAAATCCACTCTGATAGAAGCTAGTAAATACTACATAGCTGGACAAATCTACTTCAGAAATAAATGAATTAAAATTGGTTGCACTCCATCTGTGTTTATGCTTTCAGATTCAAAAAGTCTCGGGACCAAGGTGAGCGAAGTGTGGACTTTGATAAGCTTCTTGTAGCATCTCACTGTCATCATATGAATCTCGATACGTATCCAAGTTCTTATCTGCATTTCTTAGTACTGACAGGCAGAGTTCTTTCCTCCATTCTTCTAAATGTGGGAATCCTATGTAGTCTGCATACTTGTCACAGTACTGCCAAAGAAAATCAGTCATACACAACATTTAGTAGGTTTTCCTAGTGCTGTGGCTTAAATGCTCAAGTCAACTTGTGACAATTGGTTTTTGAGCAACTTCGATAACTTTACCTCAAAATTAGCTAGATCATGGGTATTATGCTTTGGAATGCCATCAACTTCTCTTGAACGATAAAATTCCTTGATGGATTGCATCATCTCATCCCATGAGGGGAGTGTTCTTTTCCCAGACAGCAGCTGGGCAATCCATTTTGCTTGTGACTCGAAGAAAGGAAACCCTATGAGCTACACATTATAAAAAGAGAAGATCTATTAACTGACAGTCCATCTCTTAAACATGGATACTGATCTATTTATGGACAGTAATCCAAAATAATGATAGAAGCTGTTTTTGCAAGAATATAATTAGAAGTAAAGCTATTTCTTATATTTCAAATTAAGGCACTATGAATTATTGGTTGATTAATTGTTGTACAAATGTGTAAGGGTTAACAATTGGGAAGTGGTTGTGGTGGGGTGGTAACTGGGAAATATCCCTTCATATTTACGTAGAGGTCTAAAGTTCAGGCCGGAGAATGGAATTGCCTTTAGTGGAACTTCCTGGCACGGAACCTGATTAGTGAGGTCCCATAGTGGGGGGCCAAACACCGGGGAAACTAAAAAGAAAAAAGTCAGGAAGTGGTTACCTTTCTGGGTATGCCAACAAAGGAGAGAGAGGGAGCAAGAGAAGGGGGGAAGGTGTGCTCATAAAGTGGGCCCACTCTATCATCATCAACTACTACCATTCCTTTGGTGTCAAGAAATGGAAAGGAGTAGGAGTACCTGTACAAGAAAAAAAAAATACTTGGATTTGTCATTATTTGTTGCTGTAACAAGATTGTTTTCACTTTAAGACAAAACCATGTCTATGCACTTCATAGTTCTTCTGTCTCACTACTTCTGGTGAATTCGAAGTATAAAAAGTCAAATTATTTTTATACTTTTTACTATACTTAAAAAATGCTTTATATATATATATATATATGTTTAAGCTACATAAGACAAAATGAGTATTAGAATGTCTAGTAGATGATGAAGTCCCCAAGCTGGTTAGAACATCACATGAGTTTTATCTTCAATCTCTGCTTTTAAGTTTTCTTTTTACTAGCAAAGGCAAGTGCATGGGAAATTGGGAATAGAGCATTTTACCCTGTACAGTATATGATAGTGTCTGCAACGATTGAAGTACCATCTACGAACAATACCCTCCCATCTTCATGTAGTGAATCTATCTGCATTTTCATTCTAGATTAGTTATATTATCGAATATGAAAATCGTCAATTTTATGATTTAACAAACCTGAGGACAAAGATGTAAATTTTGGTGCTTGGATATAACTTTTGACAATCCTTCAGAAACATCAAGAGATTTGGCACTGAGATGGATCTCCTTTGCCACATCTACAAGCTCCATTCCTATATCTTGACCACTTAGTGAGTTTCCAACCACCACAACTACCTGCTAAGTAAAAAATATTTAGCAAGTTGTATGGATAAGAGTTGAAGTTTGTTTCAAAAAGAAAGTTAACTTTTCTTTAAGAGAAAACTTAGATGATATGGTCATGTGGTCCACTGTTGGCAATTCTGGAATTCTGTTTTATTTTTTTATTGGAATATATGACATGCATTGGAGTTCGAATCATGACAACATGAGATGTTATAGCTTATAAATTAACTATGTTTCTGGATCTTGCAACACAATTATTTTTTAAAATAGAAAAAGTAAAAAAGACATCTTGTTGATTATCATTCATGTCTATGATTGTTGAGTAAAAAAGATCTTGCCCAAGGTTGGGGTAAGTTCTGCGTACACTCTCCCCTCCCCAAATCCCACTTATGGGGTATGTTGTTGTCTGTGATTGTAGAGATTTTTGCATTACCTGATTCCGAAAGGGTTCTGGAACCCTGTAAATGTGGCTATGCATCTGCTTTCTTCTCCATGCATCCATTCCTTATCAAATGAAACAGATAAAAAAGCTTTTAGCGGCACTCTTATACTATTGGATAAATAGAACAGAAGTAAATTACAAACTCTGCATTATGTGTTTATGCAAGTAATATAATACATGCTTTAATTAACTTTGATAAAAAAGTCTTATGATTTTCTTATTCAACTTTACCTTTGACATGACATGACTGTGAAGGAATTGATTTGATTGATAATGTTAGATATAACTCTGGGATCTTTTTGTTACACTACCAATGTAATTTAATCAACTCAGTAGATAAGTATTTTACTTTCCAGCTTGCCATATTAAGCTTGTTATGATGATTGATGATCAGTTACCTGTTGTTTTAGATCAACTTAATCTGATGATATTCATTATCATTCTATCAATGTACAAAACTTAAACTCGAAACATCTGGGGATTTTGACAAACCTTTAATGTTGGGCAACCTTGGTTGAGAGTAATGACCTGTTGCAACAACCACAGCATCAAAAACTTCCTCCACCCCTTCCTCAGCTTCCTTCTCTTTGCTCTTCACAATCCATCTCAAGTCCTTACCGAATTCGGGATAATTCAGCATCCCCACATACTCAACTGTAGTATTGAATCTTATCATCTCTCTTAGCCCAAAATATTCACAAAAATCTTGTAAATACAAGAGAAGCTCCTTATGGCCAGGAAATCTCCTTGGATCCCTCCCTTTCTTCACCACAAAAGGAAAATCAGTAAACCCCATGATCTCTCTTGGTGAAGTGAGCCTTAATGATGCATACATACTGCTATGTACATTTAGGACATTACTCCTTCCTAAAGGATCTTCATGTTCAACTTTAGGTTGATATAGCCATTGCCCTCCCACATCATGGTTTTGTTCAAAAACCACCACATTGTGCCCTTCCTTCCTCAGCTCCCTAGCTGCCACCAACCCCGACGGTCCAGCACCGATTATGCACACATTCTTGGACAAATTTCTCTCAGAAACCATGGTTGATTTGGGAAAAGCTCCTGGAAGCAATGCAGTTCTTGGAAGTTAAAAATGATGGTGTGGGTGAGTTTGGGGGTTATGCTGGGAATGAGAAAAAATGAGACTGATTAGCTACTATATATACTACTATTACTATCTAATCATGGAGAGTTAGCTGGGAAGGAGACAAAGACGGAGCTAGAGTTAGGAGTTTGGGGTTCTAAATTTTTAGGACAAAGAAAAAAATATTTTAAAGTATGCTTCTTTTAAAAAGAAAAAGAGAATTTTTTGTTGATTGTGGGGTTCAAACCCCAAACATTTTCACTCCTTTCTTACCACTAAATTGTCAATCTTTTATTAGGTGTTTTCAAGTTAATATACATATATATTTATTTAATTTTGTAATAAAAATTCAGGGTCAACGGAAAATTAGTGGATTCGTTTGAACCCATGAAACCCCTCCTAACTCCACCTCTGGAAGGGGGAGACACATGTGACCAAATAATACTAATTCCCATTTTGGAAATAAAACTCTTGTTGCTCGGAAACATCACCCTGTTTTGTTTTACTTTTTAGGTGGTAAATACCACCCTATCCAGTGTTTGCACCAAATCGAACTGAATCAACCTATGATTTGAGTGTGATAACTATGTATATACGAAATACATGTTTGGCATTCATCGCTTTAATATATAGTTATAAACGGTAAATATTTACTTCTTTTAAGTTTGCCTCTAATTTTGAGTCATTAGATCTACCGTCTACGATTCTTATTCATTAATTAAACAAGACTTGTATTTCCACATAATGTATGTCAGGGGAACTTGACTTTAAGTAGAAGGCTCTCCATTTGGATAACTTTCATCTAAAGCAGGACAAAGCTACCAAAATTATTGGCCACTTGTATAGCTCTTAGCTGTGTTTTATGATTTATAATATACTATTCCTTCCACTGTCCAACATACTTGGTGGTTATAAATTATTTTATTAAGGATAAAATAAGTATTTGTAAGTTAAACAGTTACTTAAAATAGAAATATGTTATTCTTTTTCGACTACTGATTAAATAAGTTACTCCCTCCGTCCACAAATGTTTGGCAGATATACTCAAATAGATGTCCAAGATTAATTGTTAATTTAAACAATCAAGAAATAATTAGTTATTTTTGCCCTTAATAATTACTCAATTTTATTCAATTGAAAAATTACGTAGACTTTTGATATTCTTGATATAGTAGGGTTATATTAGTCGAATTACACATTGTATTAAATTTTCCTTGAGGCGAGTGCATGACCTTGCCCTGACAAATAATTGTGGACGGATGGAGTATATAAATTGAGACAGAGGAAGTACTATATAATATTTCCTCTGTCCCTATTTATTTGTCCAAATTTTTTTTCCGATTATACCCTCATTTAAACTTCTTGGAAAAAAATTTTAATTCATCCTTTTTTAAATCATAATTAATAAGGATAAAAATGATAACTTTGTTATGTTAATCATTGTTGTCTTAATGTGGGTGTCATTTCTAAAGTGAACAACTAAATAGGAACAGAGGGAGTATATATGATGTGTGTGGGTTGCGTCCTATTCTTTTTATTTATATTAATGGAAAAAGGAACTGATATACACATCAACTGTCATTTGAAACTGATACGCCCCTCGTTATGAAAGTGGCTCATATATACTCTTACTGTTATACAAACGATTCACATATACCCCTACCATAACAAAATGAGCTCACATATGTCTTTCATTTAACAAAAGTGAAAAAATAGTTTTACATTTATATTCTTGACTTTTAATCTTTTTAAAAAAAAATCAAGTAGGGGTATGTATGATCCTTCTAGCAAAGTTCAAGAGTTATTTTAATTTTTTTTCATACCAAAATTGTTTTTTACTTCTTTAATTATCATTATTTCATTTACTTATTCTTATTTTATTTTTTTCTTTAATGTAAAGAAAAATTAAAAACTGATTATTTTTGGCTAACAATAATTTAAAACTACTTTTTTGGCTATATTGTAATTTAGTTCTTGTATTTGAAAAAAAATTTGGTCATCTATGATAAATTTTACAAGAATATTAGTGAAATACATATGAATTTGACCATCAAAATAATAAATTTAACTTTGTCATTCAAATAAATAGTAAGAAAAATATGTGTGAGGCATTTTTTTGTTTTTTATGTGGAGGATTAAATATACTCATATGAATGGCATAATACATATATTAGACCCTAAATTTGGCTTCAAATTTTAACTTTGACCTCAAACTTTCATAATGCACAAATAGGCACTTTAACTATTCTATCTTTCAATAAATAAACACGCGAATATTTCAATCAAAACCGTGTTACACACATGCTCTGACGTGGAAAAGTAAACCACTCAGTGGCTGCCAACTAATTAAAAAATTTACACGTATTTTTTTAAGCATAATACATAAATTGGACCCTTAACTTGGCTTCAAATTATAACTTTGACCTTTAACTTTGATAGTGCACAAAGAGACACTTTAACTATCCGAAATTTAAGCAAAAAAACACGCGAATATTTCAATCAAAACACGTGTTACACACATGCTCTGACGTGGAAAAGTAAACCACTCAGTTGCTGCCAACTAACTAAAATAAATACACCTAGATTTTAAAAATTATAAAAATAAATTATAATATAGAATAAGGTGGAAGTGAAAACAAATTCATTTTTAGGTAAAAAAAAATTAGTACCTCTTTTCTTCTCTCTCTTAAAAATTCCTAATCTGAAATTCATGTTCCTTATATTCAAATCAAAGAAAAAATTGTTCAAGATATTTGCTGTAATTTAATTTTCGAGTTATCTATTTTTCTTCCTCAATTTAGTCAAGGTAACAAGATTCAACATTTTACAAACAAGAATTTGCATATTGTTGGTCAAATGTTCAAACTAATATGAGAATCTCTAGAAGAAACTAATGTTTTTATTGCAAAATTATTTCAGAGCAACCCATAAATATGGAAAGACATGAGATTCAAGGAACTTCTCCTTCTTTTCTTTAGTTTGAAGTATATTTGTGCTTTAAGTTGTCAAATATTTGACTGAAAAAACAGGGTGTTTTGTGTATTGTGATTGTCATAGTAAAGAGAATTGCAATTATGAATTTTGGAGGCCAACAAATGAACTTACAGTACTAAAAATTATTAAGTGAAATGGTGCACTTAAAGTATTTGATAAATTATCTGATAGAACTTTTCACATATTTTTGTCAAGTTTGAGTAGCAGTCTGATATCTAATCAAAATGCCTTCAAAAATTGCATTCAATTTGTATAATTGTATACTCACCCCATCTTGTCAAAAAAAACTTCATTATAATTTTTTCCATAATAACAAAAAAGTAATTAAATGTCACTTGCATTTTGCAATGAACAACAAATAATGCAAAAAAGAGGGGAAATTGTTGAAAAATTAGAAAGAGAGTTTAATTGTCATTTCAGTGTTTTTTTTACTGTTGGGCACTCGATTTTTACATCTGACGCGCCTAATTTGAGTGAATTTTACGTATTTTGCCATGTAGGATCCGAGTATTTTTTTGTTTAAGTTTTGGATAGTTAAAGTGCCTATTTGTGCACAAACAAAGTTAAAGGTCAAAGTTATAATATGAAGCCAAGTTAAGGGTCCAATTTATGTACTAATTAAGGGTAGAATTGTCATTTTAGCAATTTTTTATCGTTTTGGGCCTCAAAAATTACATCTCACTCGCGCAGAATGCGTGTATTTCACGCATTTTGCCAGGTAGGAATCGCGTGTTTATTTGTTGAAAGATAGTATAGTTAAAGTGCCTATTTGTGCACTATGAAAGTTTGAGGTCAAAGTTAAAATTTGAAGCCAAGTTTAGGGTCCAATATATGTATTATGCCCATATGAATTATATATATATTTTTAAAAAGCTAATTAAAAAATTAAACTAAAATTAATCTTTTTACTTCCATTAGAAGAAAAAGATATATATGAGTCATTTCTATAACAGTAGATATATTTGCTCTAAATGACAAAGTTGAGGGTATACCAGACTTTTTCCCTATAATTATAACAATGAATTACTACGATAAATTTTTATATGATATGTGTGGGTTGCGTCCTCATTTTCTATTTAAAAATTGTTATAAGTGACATAACTAAGTCTTGAAAGAATCTATGTATTATTTTAGCCCGATAGAAGTTGAAATAGATAAATACATGCATAAAATAATACATAAATTCTCTATAACGAGTCTTTACATTGCCAACACTTATGTAACTCTTACGGACTAGCAAACAATCCTTAAAGACTTTAGCCCGATAGAAGTTGAAATAGATAAATACATGCATAAAATAATGGAAAAATCAGTAAATTAGCCTAAATCCATAACTTAATTAGTAAAAAGCTCACTATTTTAAAAATATTAGTAAAAATATAAAAAATATCATTATTTTGAAAAATAACATGTATCTTAATTAAATTCCTATTTTATCTCCTATTGTCTACACGTTTTCCAACTGATTTTATTTAAAAAATACTTTATTTAACTCCCACTAATTCAGATTTCCCATGTATATCTCATTCATACACGTTACCCAACTATTTTTATTTAAAAAAATAAAAATCTTTGATTCCCATTGACTCACGTTTCCCAATGTATCTGTCTCTTTCGATTTGGCTCATACGTAAGAAAAATTCCTCTTTCATAAATTTTTTTAGTGATTTTCCATCTTTTAATCTATATATTACTTAAGAAATAGCGGATAATCTAGGATCCGCTTCTAAAATGAGGGAAGAGAGACGATCAGAACAAAGTCTTTTTCAAATTCAGATCGAATAGTATCTTCGTCTACTCGTGAGGTACTTGAAAAGGACGGAGAAGACCAAATAGTTGATGAAGAGGTATTTAATTATTTTTGCATATGGGTTGAAGTTAAAGAACAATTTTTTTTCCCAACAATGTAGTTTGATAAAAAAATTTATGTATCAAAAATCAATTTAGTATGTGTACTGTATATATTTGCAAATGTCTTATGTACACTGTGCAAATTTTTATTAGTTTGTATTTTGTATTTTCGTTTTTATTTTATTCTTGTATATTCGCGACAATTATTGTTAATTTTGATAATGTATCAAATTTTTAATCATCCCCTTATAGTTTTTCACATTGATAGATATTCAATAATTTAAGGATCATTTTACATGAATATAATATTTTAAGTTTATTAATATATTCTAATTGGATGATTTTGTATTCACTATTTGTTATATTTGTGTCGTATGCTATGTAGTTGTCATATATTTGTTGTATTTGTGTTGTATGTTATTTATTAATGAATTTATTTTGGATAGCTTTGTATTCAGATGTGTTTATTTTCATTATATTTTGTGAGTGTCTTGTTTGTATCAGTAAAGTAATATACATATAAAATTTATACATTTTTTTTGAACAAATAGTAATGCTATTTGAATGTTTTCAAAGTTAAAGTAAATACATATTAATTGTTCTCACTGTATTCATTCAATTTTATTTCACGTTTTATTTTCATTGTAACATGTTTGGTGTTTTCATTAGATCATTACATTTTGAAAACGTTAAGTTTGATTTATAAGTTACATTATTATCTAAATTATTTCTATATGATGTAGTTTTTAAGTTATATTATGTATACTTATTATATTTTTATGCTTGCCAAGTTGAATATTTTTTCTTATATATCATTTACTCAGAGGACTGCATTGGCATGCAAAGATCACAGTTTTTTCTATCCAAGTAACAAACGTATGTATCCACAATAGTACTTGCATCATGTTATGAACAAAACTGTATCCAAGTAACAAATGTATGTATTCACAATAGTACTTGCATCATGTTGTTAACAAAATTGTATTTTTCATATTTTAATAAAATCTGCCAACATATATGTATACTAAACAAATATTGAAATTGTATTCAGAACAATCACTTACAAAATACATTACATTGATCATATCTATTTCTATAAGGGTTACAACGTATTTAAATAAAGAAATTAAAAAAATTAAATAAATAAATAAAATCGCATCGTCTTGTATCTGCTCCAATTCGTATTCTGTTAGGAATACAATTTATTTCAAAACATTAAAAACAAACATCCAATCAACAAAATCATGTCTTCAAACAAAACATTAATATTTTCATATTAAACAACCAAACAAAAAGTTAACAAATCAAATATTCATATGTTGTTCATAGTTTATACAATTTACAACGAAAATAGAATACGGATGAAAACAAATTACGACTTATAATTATTTTCAAAATTTCATATCAAAATTATAAGCAATTAGAAAAAGAATAAGAAAGAAGCAATTACTTGGTCAAATTTGTATTCAAACAATTCGATCGAATTTCTAGTAGAAAAATCTTTCTCCAAACATGGTTTATCAGGTTTGATCTAAAATTGTTCCTACCAAACAGAAACTAAAAAGAGATTTTCAATTGTATGAGAATACTGAAAATCAAAATTTGAGAGAATTCATCAGCTATGGAAGTGTGAATTATTATTTTATTTTTTTTGAATTTTGAATTTTTGTAACTGATTGAGAGTTTTAAGCAATCGTTTATCTTTAGTATTTTTCTCTCCCCTTAACATTTGTATTCTCTCAATTAAAACAAATAAAAAATAAATAAATGAGATACATAATAAACTAAAATTTTGACATTTTCACTAAATAATAAAAATATTAACAATGAATCTTATTTTTGACATTTTAAAAAATTCCCCTAAAATAATACATAAAATTCTCTGTAAAGAGCCTTTACATTACCAACACTAGTGTAACTCTTACGCACTACCAGACAATCCCTAAAGACTTGTTTAGTAGGTGACTTTGATTTGGTCAGACGGTTTAAACACTCCTTAGAGTCTTCCCCATTTTTTATTTACACTATATATAATTAAGTTGTTGTCAACTAACACACTTCACAAATAATAATAATAATAATAATAATAATAATAATAATAATAATATAAAATAAAAAAAGTATATTTGGGTCGTTTTCGATGACGTAGATATATATTGTGAGTAGTGAGTTTGATTTTTAACAATATAGTAAGACCAAAATAATATGTTATAATTTCCTAGAACCCCTCGAGCCATGGGAATTGGGATATATAGCTCTAATGTGCCACTGCCGCTATGATCATTAACTATCCGCGTATTTATAATGTATCATTAGTTATTTATCTTTTATTTTTTTGTATATATAAATTGACTCATTATTTGATACGTTTTTATGTTTAAATGTAAATTGATAATCACACATCATATATATTTGATGAGCTGAATTTTATACATGTGAATTAAAATGCTACTAGTTAGGTTGATTTTAATACATGAACAATTTACTTTCTAACTAGTGATCAAAATGGTCCTTGAAGTGTCTGAGAAGTTTGCAGTAATATACAGTGTTAGTTTAATTAATGGTAGGAGTCTGGAGCTTCACTGGGGAGATTCGAAATATTAAATTAAATACATGAATAAATTAAGGAAATTTTTGGATAATTTAAAAAGTTAACCTTATATATATATTAAAAAAAATGATAATAAAAATTCAGATGAAGTCCTTGCCCCACCTCTAGAAGCAAAAATAGATTGTTTTTCTTTTTATCATATCAACTTAATTATTATGTTCATGTTAATACCTCTTAATTATCATAATAAAAATAGGAAAAATTATATAAATTGGTACATTTTAATAAGTAATTACTGATTTTAGCAATACTTTTTATTTATTACTATTTATAGCAATACTACGTTAAATCTGCAAAATGTATTAAAAGTAAATTATGTATGCAATATATATGAATTATAATTGTTTTTAAAGTATATTATGTTTGTTTGGTACAAATTTGACACATTGAATTACAAGTGTATTAAAATGTGTGATAAATGAATTATCTATCATTAAAATTTGTATTATATGTGAATAAAAAATTATTTTTTATAATATGAATTAAACTTGTATTATAAATAAATTAAAAGTAATCAAATAAAAAAAAAATTATTGCTATAAATGATAAATATTTTTTATTATAATATATTTATGTAAGTTTCCCATAAAAATATTAGTAATAAAGTTTATAAATTCCCTATATTTAGACCAACATGCTTGACTTGGAGACTTGGAAAAATAGATTGAAGTATACATTTAAAAGGAATAATTTATGCTTAACTTGGTTAAAGTAATAAACTTCTTATGTATAATTACCTACATTGTGGGCCATACTATATTTTTAAGGCACTCATTATCAGCTGTATTTGACTTGCTCACTAATTTTTTGACTTCCATTCTCCAACAATTTTCACCCCCACCCCACCCCCACCCACGTACACACACATATATATCATGGAAAGATTTTAAAATTAAACTTTGCATAATTGACATGCATGGTACATGGTGGTTAATTTTAGAGATAACACAATACTTAAGCAAATAAATATGATAGTTAGATGCTAAACATAATTAGGCTATCATTGTTACTACATATAGCATTTGATTTCTCCTTTCTTGAAGCCAAGGGAACATCAATAATCATGACATAGTGTTACCAATTCACCATGCAAAGTTCATCATTAAATATCAACCTTTTTTTGTTTTTGTCCTCTTTAAACTAAAGTAAGAATAATGAAAAAAAGGGGCACATTTTCATAACACTCATGACTCTTCTAACTTCTTTTTTTCCATATTCAATTTATGTTGAAAAAAAGGGGCACATTTTCATAACACTCATGACTCTTCTAACTTCTTTTTTTCCATATTCAATTTATGTTTATATTTATTGAGAGATTTAATTAATTCAAATTTATTCGCGTGTGATCTAATAAAGTGAAAGTGCTCTTAATTTATTATCAAGATTCTTTTATTATAGATTCAAATCGAGATCGATCTCTATTTAAGGATGAAATGACTATATTCAACCCCACTACAACTTTAGTGCTTGAACTAGGATATAATTTTATGTAGTGATAGCTAGTGATATATTTTGTCCAATATCTGAATTGGAATCTAATTAAAACGAAATTTGCGTTGAGAAGACAAAGGCGATTTGATACACATGAAAATTTGACTGGAAAATCTTTGATTAAGGATGAAAAAGTAATTACGACTCCATTACCATCGTTATTGGTAGTGATATTTCTTGTTGGGGTGCAATTCAAGTATATAATAGGACAAGCATGACTCATATTTTACAACTTAAATAAGTAGTACCACAAGTAGTAAATTATGAGTCACTTGCTTGAAAACTTTGGAGACAAACACCATTGGTCGAAATGATGTGGAAAAGGCATTTATAGAGTAACATTATTTTATATACTTTCAAGACCAACTTTATATCATAAGGACCATCTCGTTGTTGAAACTTAAAAAGCAAGGTTTCAAAAAAGAAAAAAAGATGAAACGTCAAAAAAAGTTTAAGTTTTATCATGCAAATATGCAATTATTAAAGTCTCGAGCCTTGGAGTTTAGTTTATATTTATACTGTTAACTGTACAATAATGCTTGGCCTACTAGTTAGAGATTTTTCTTCAAGGAAATAATAAAAGTTGTTTGCACAAATTTTGTTAATCTTTTTTTTTTCTTTTTTGTAAAGTGGGATGTTAAAATTGATTTTCTTTTAATTATTAACTTTTTCTGTTTTAACTAACTCCTCTTAGGAGCTTGTTATTTTGCTTTTTTATTGACTCGAATTCACATTCTCAATGTTGTAGGTAGAGGATATCCATTTGTTGAGCAACCCTTTTTCGTCAATCAAGCAATTGATTATATTTTAAAAAATCTATCTAAGTGCATTTCATTTTACTCTCTTCGTGACTCAAATTTAAAATTAGAGAATGAAGTGTGTTTATCACTTGAGCAACCCTATCTTTGTCGTTGTTGACAGAGTAAATTAATTACTCAATTTTCAAATATATCTACTTTTAAGGACTGCTATTTAAAACATAGCCAGCATTTGCAAAACTCCAATTCAAAGAGTGGAACTACGATACATTTGCAAAATAAGCCAATTTTTTTTCCACCTAAACTCAGCCTTACTGCCCATATAAATTTCCAAAATGATGATGAATTGTTTTTAACAAAATAGCTGATTCAAACACTTCGAAATATACATTTAACTGCAATTGATGACAAATGTCATCTCTCATGCACTAGTTTATTGAATCCACGCTTTTATATTATGCTGCTCGAATTCTTCAAAATTAAAATAATACCATTCAATATGGCTGCGTCAACATTTTAACGGTTTTGCATAAATTATTTTATGTGCGAAAAATACGTTTTGGGGACTCTTTAGGACCAATCGCAACCTACAATTTTGATAATTGTGATTTTTTTTCTTTATTATTGTTAGTATCAAAGCTTATTTATATGACTATATCTCATGCATTAATCACGCTTATTCTTACAAAAATAAAATAAAATATTTGTCTATGAATTTTAAAATCCCCCTCTATCTATCCTATTGTTTTTTCTCTCTGTTTCCTTTCTATCATTTTATTTTCTTTCTTTGCAATTTTAGAAATTTTGTTCCCTCAAAAAATTACCAACTAATTGTTAAGAGTCCCTCTTTGGTTTTTCATTCCCAATTTATCAAGAAATAGGTATAATTTTCCACCAGAATTTTATTTTTTGTTGGTGTTAAATGGTTCTTGATTATGTTCCTCAAATATTGATCTCAAATTGAAGATGAAAATAATCCATGTTAATGAAATCTTCAATTCCTTTTGTCTAAATTTAGGTTTTGTTTTTGCTTCTTGACGTAATTTTTGAATTAATAACACAATCTAATTTTACAGCTCCAGGACGAACTCAATGTACCTTTTAAATTTAAATAACGATTCTCACTTTCCTTTATGCTGAATTTGTTGCAGAATAATGGAGATGATAATTGGAAATGTATGATTTAGGAAGTAAACATATTCATTATTTTTCTATCAAAGGATATTATGGGCTGTTTTATTTATTGAAACGAAATGACATTTTCCTTTTTTTTTTGGGTGCTTCATATGTTTATATGCCACAACTTATAAAATTGTTGTCAAATATATATATGTGCCATATTTTTACGTCTTTATAATCATATACAATTTGTTAGTTATATCTTGATAAAAGTTCAATAATTTGGATGCATTAATTTTTTAGGTAATAAGAATAACAGTGCATTTTGAGGAATATTCAGATGGAGGCAGAAGTGCAAACTGCATAATAGGTACTTTCTTTTCATCCTTTTTACATTGCTCTTTAAAATTGTTGTCCTGCAAAATGCCAATAGCATATATCATTCGGAATCATTTTGATAACGGTAGGGGTTTATATTTAACCTATGTTTCTCAGACTCTCCCAAAAATATTGTTGAACCCATGTCGGATCCTTCAAAATTATCCTACCTTTGGAAGATTCGACAGACACATGTCAAACATTTTCAAAGAGTCCGACCAACATAGATATCAATTATGGGGAACAAAATGGTTTATGTTTAATCATGATGGAAAACCATGAATGCCACCACATGCTTTTTAATCAGTATCAATTTTCTCACAGGTCCTTGTTTGTTTGTTTTTTCACACTAGGGTGCTGCATTTGTGAGGTCAAGGTTTCAAAGGGTCTCTGGTTCTAATAAGTTTTTCTAGGTAAGTGCTCGAATTTAATAGTTGTGAAAACATAAAAGGAAACAAGCAATGTGAGATTCTTTACTAAACCTCTCTGTATCTCATGATATATCTGCAGTGATATTAGTTTCATTGCTCTAGCTCAAAATGGGTGAGATGGTTGTTGGCATACCTGCACATCTGGAGAGAATTGAGCGTGATGCCGGCTTTTTGAGAAGGAACTCAACTGGCAGCTTTGGCTTTCAAATTGCTAAATCCAAGGTCTTGTCACGTTACCTGAGCGATCCAAAAGGTTCTTGCCATGACGCTTGCAAAGGTGCTGAACGTGATGATCAAACAACAATAGCAAGGACTTCCCTGCTGAGTAGAATGGTAGTAGCATCAGAAAAAATACCAGAACTGGCTGCAACTGTACAGGTGCAGATACGGAAGAAACCACTACGCTCGAGTAAGCTGCCTGTGAATTTCAAGAGGCGTACAACTGGTAAATCACAGAGACAGGAGATCCCAGCATACACCAAGAGATTAGCTGTTTCTGTAAAACAACGAAATGGTTTGAAGATGAAGTCTTTGCAGGAAAATGCTAGTTCAATGTCCGGAATCTATAAGCTGAGGATAAGAGGATACAGCAACACTAGCATACCAGGGGGGTCATCAATTGCTCAAGATTCTCCGTTGGATGGTGCAACCGGCACACCAAACAAAGGAAGCAGGATGGACAAGAACACCGGGTCTTCTAAGTTGGGCAACAAGAAGGCTGTCGGGAAACCTGCAAACTTGGAGAAAATTGAGCATGAACTCAGTTATTTGAGAAGGAACTCAACTGGCAATTTAGGTATTGAAATGGGTGACTCCAAGGTCTTGCCACGTTATGTGAGTGTTCCAACAGGTTCTTCTGACGTTAGTAAAGATGGTGCGGAACTCAACTGTAAAACAAAGGTGAGGACTCACATGTCCAAAACATCTGTAACTTCATCAGGAGAAAATTCAAAATTGGCTACAACTGTGAAGTGGCAGATACGGAAGAAACCGCTACACTCAACTAAACTACCTGCAAATTTCAGAAGGCTGAAAACTTCCCATGGAAAGGAAATGCAAGCATGCACCAAAACCTTAGCCTTTTCTGCAAGGCATCGAAGTGATTTGAAGCTGAAGCCTCTTGAAGAAAATGATTATATAGTGTCAAGAAGCAACAAATTAAGCAGCAGAAGATACAGTGACAGTCTTATGACAGGGGTTTCACTAACACTTAAGGGGTCTATATTGGATGACGCAACCACCAAAACAAACACAGGAAGCAGGATGGATAATGACACTGCATCTTATGAGTTGAGCAAGAAAAAGGATGTTGGCATGCCAGTGAACCTGGACAAAATTGAGTCCGGAGTCCGCTATTTGAGAAGGAACTCAACTGGAAGCTCAGGTATTAAAATGGGTAAATCCAAGGTCTTGTCATGTTCTACGAGTGTTCCAACAGGTTCTCGCCAAGAAGTTCGCAAATACACAGTTGCAAGTGATCTTAAAAAGAAAGCGAGGACTCTCCAGCGCACAAGACCTGTAGCTGCATCAGGAGAAATCCCAGAAATGGCTAGAACTGTGAAGTTGCAGATAGGGAAGAAACCATTAAGCTCAAGCCAGCTACCAAATTTCAAGAGCCCGACAACCTTTCGAACCCGGGGAAAGAAAATCCCAGCATCCACCAAAATAGCTGTCGAAAAAGGATCCTCCGGGTTGAGCAAGAAGAAGGATGCCATAACTATTTCACACTCTACAAGAATTTCCTTGAAGAGGGTATCAGGCAAAAAGTTAAATAATAATTTCCCCGGAATGGTATCTCAACGCAATAAGCAGATTAGTCTTCCCAGTAAAACAGGCAAAGTGATTAGTAAAGATGATCCAAACAAGGTATCTCATATGAATAATTTGACTAGCCTTGCACGAAAGAAGAAAGTGCAACCAAGTCATGAAAGCTTTGCAAACAAGGCATCTCAACTTAGAAAATCGGCTAGTCTTAAACGAGGCAAGATGGAGCTAGGAAGTAACAGGAGTGTTCCAAAGGGAACATTGTACATCAGAGAATCGAAGACAAAAAGCCAGACCATACAGATCTCTCTGGAAAATCGGAAGGCCAGAGTCTCGCCTTTAGATAGGCATGGCCCAATTAGAGGAAAGAAAACGTCGCCCCATCTCTCCCCATCATCTTCTCTATATTCTGATGGCAGTAGCTCCAGAAACCTTGGCAACAGGAAATCCTCCCTATCATCAACTTCTGCATGCGAGTCTGTTAATGGTGATGCAATATTCAACAGTTCCAAGAAAAGTGGAACCACAAGCCCAAACCAAGATATAAAAGCTGGAAGGGCTGCAATTTGCAGTCCTAAAAATCTCAAGTTCAGGAGAGGACAAATAATTGATTATCAGTCAGAGAAACTCAGTCCAAGGAGACTAAAATTCAGGCCACCTAAAATACTAGAGAACGGCGGAAATGGAAGTGCTCTTGTTAGAGGAAGAAGCTCTAGGAGATTTATTGCTTATGGAAAGTCAAATGCTGCTACAGATGAAACTATGAGAGTTAATCTTCGACACCAATCTAAACGAGACAAAAAAGAGGCTCCAATCTTATTCAACAATGTGATCGAAGAGACTGCAACCAAGCTTGAGGAGACCAGGAGAAGCAAGGTCCAGGCTTTGGTGGGTGCTTTTGAAACTGTAATCTCCCTTCAGGATCCAACATCATCACCGCCAATTACTTCCAGATGATAACTATGTGCTATGACAGAAAGAATCTGTATATATATATATATATTAATAGATAAATGTGTTACGTAACTGAAGCAGTAGGTGCAGTATTTCAAGCACTACTCTTTCTGAATACATGTATACTTCCTAACTGATTCTATATACTACGTAAATGTCATTGTACAAGTGTAGTAGTGTAGTTGTAAGTTATTTTTGTAATGTGACATAACATATTACACTTCTGCACATTAATCATTCATACTTGTGTATTCTGTGTCTAAGACAATTGATCATAATTAAAACATCAATTGTTTGTCCTCTGTTGTTGCGGTTTAAAAGATAACACTCATCTAACAACAGAATTTTATAGATATTAATGAATACTCATATCGCGGTAGATAGTATCAATAACGTTTTCCTACTCTTTAAACATCCTCCTAGAGTTGAACAATCAAGGAACATGAACTAGATTTTTCACTACGATGACTCTATCTTCAAACAAGGGAATAGGCACTGAGTTGTATCCAGATGAGCATAACTGCATAACACATACGAGGCGCTTTACATAACCAAAACAAACGAGAACTAAAATAAGATGACAGAGATACATGTTTTCCACAAGAGACTAATACGAAGAAATTGCTCAACTTAATTATTCTGATTGATTTTGATGCAAAATATCAGTTCGACTAAATTATCAAAAAAAAAATCAGTTCAACTATAGCAAAAGAGATGGATTTAGAACTTAATTATTCCAATTTTTTGGGTTTTTTTTGTCCGGTACTCGGTAACCGCATTGGAGCTTCCTACCAAGTATTTTTCAATACAGACGATTTGAACCAAAAGCTCCGGTGAAGGAAGACTAGTCTCATGTACTGCAACACATCACAAATCAACATTGTTGAGATCAAATTCTCCAAATTTCAGCAATAACTACCTTAATTTTACTATCAAACTTGATCAACAAAAAAAAATACTAAAAATTTTGTTTTTATCAAATTTCAGATCTAGAGTTGCTCAGTTTCAGTACGCCCTCTTTCTACCATTCCCAAACTTACTTGATTTCAAAAGAGGTTAAGGTTTTCAGAGAGGAAGAAGACGAAAAGTTTTACCAGTTATGACGAGAGGATTCCCGCCTCTGCAACGGAGGAGCAATTGCCTCAAACTTAGCGTGACGAAGGAGAAATGATTACAACTTGGTAAATTTAATTTTTTTAGAAAATTTAGATAATCATATTATGAAAAAATTACATAAATGGATATATTTTAATAAAAAATTATTAATTTTAGTAATATTTTTTATTTATTATCATTTATAGTAACAGTATGTTAAATCTAATTAAAGTGAATTATGTATAATATATATAAATTATAATTTGTTTTTAAAATATATTAGGCTGTTTGTTTGGTAAAAATTTGACATATTGTATTATAAATGTATTAAAATGTGTGGTAAATGAATTATCTATCATTAAAATTTGTATTATATGTTAATAAAAAATTGTTATTTGTAATATGAATTAAACTTGTATTATAAATTAATTAAAAGTGATCAAGTGAAAAAGAAATATTATTGCTATAAATGATAAATTTTTTTTTATTATAGCATATTTATGTAAGTTTCTCAAATATTATTTTAAATACATAATTTTCAGATATATTTGGAGAAAATGATCAAAATAGTTTTGTATACGTTCTTACATAATTGAAATCATTGAAATATGTTTGGATCAAAAAAAAAATTGAAATCATTCTAAAATATAAAAAAAATATTTTGCATTCTGATTAAACAGAAATAGTTATAACTTAAATTCAATTTGCATTGGATCAGATATTTAGGTGATAGTAATACATAAGATCACCAAACTATAAATAATTATATTTAATAAAATCATGTTGTTATTGTTTTGCCTTGTTTTAATAAGATCAAACTTTGCATATATCTTTTCAAAATTGAGCTAATTAATATTTTGACAATACAATTTGACATAACATTTTATATCCTTCCCAACTCTAATTCATTATACAAATTATATTAGGAAAAATTACTCGTCATATGTTATCCTTATTTTTAATTTTCTTTTTTCTTTTAAAAAATTTCTAAATTTTTTTATTTATTTAAATGTATTTAAACTATATATTAATATATTCCAATTATATTTAATGTATCGGAGCTACATATTATATATCTGATTTATTTTATAATGTATTCAAACTAGTTTTTAATTTATCTGAACTATATATTATGTATCCAAATGACATATTATGTATCCGGTTTATGTTATAACGTATTTGAAATATTTTTTAATGTATTCGAACAACATATTATGTATTCGATTTATGTTATTTTTAAGGAAATAATATTATTATAAACTAAAGAATGATAGATTGTAAGTTTATATTAAAACTAAGTATTTCCTAAAATTTATACATTACATTAACCCTATTCATTTGTACCTGGCCCAGCCCCACTGATCCTCCAATATATATAGAGATAATTTGGGACACTAAATTCACAAAATGTTTTTTAATGAATTATAGTTTTTAGAATCTTATTTTTTATCTTTTGTGAGTAAATTAAAAAAAAAAACTTACAACAAAAACATTTTTATTAATATGTAGAAAAATGCCAAGATGGTGAGGCACTGATAGGGGTGAAAAAAGGCATAAGCCTAAAATGTTACAGTAATTTTTCCTCCTTAGTCACATTTGGAAAGTTATTTTCTAATTTTTAATGAATTGATTTTTCTTTAAAAAAAGAAAACTTTTCTCAAATATATTGAGTAATCAAATATGAAAAAATTAAAAAATAATTTTCTCTATGCATAATGTACAAATTTCACTTTAAATTGAGTAAGAGATTGTTTTAATTTTAAAATTTAAACTCGTAACTTTTTGATTGCACAATGATAACTTTTATTTCTAAGTAATCATAAAGAGAAATTGGAGGGACACTGAGGTGGGGTCCAGTCTAAGTGAATAGGGTTATGGATTTGAATTGAGTCAGATCAAATTGTGATTTATTTTCACGTAAGCTAAGAAAAAAATAATCTATTTTAACTATATAAATTATGACTTTTTATATTTTTTTGAAAGTTTCGGAGAAATCCACAATCTATGCTACAATCTTTTTTCTTCGGATTAGCACTCTTCCTCACTTTATAACAGCTCATAAATTACATGAAAATGTGAAAATGTCATATTTTATTGATAAAATATTGATAAAATGACTTTTGAATAGATATAGATAAAAATTGAATAACCTTCTTATTAAAAAATCTAAAAATTTGAAAGAGATGAGTCGTGCAACTATTCCTGGCATGGAATGTAAATTAAAACATTATAGAGATGAGTCACTCTCAATAAGGATAGAATTTTCCTTTCAAAATACAATTCAATCATTTGTATTAATTAATTATAATAATAATATAATTAGGTCCAGCCTGTTGACAAAGATGCAAATGGTCCAAATTTAACAATGGCCTCAACTTCAACTTCATCATAATTTATTATTTTATTTTTTATGATGATAGTGTTCATGTCGATTTTTGTGCACCTCGATTAATTTACTGATGAGCAATTACAGTAACAAAAATAACTTTTAAAGGCAACAAATAGACATATTAATAAAGAGTACTAAAGTCTTTATCCACATTAGTTAAGTGTCAATAGATTTAATGTCGCTAAAACATTTAGGGACATATACAAAAAGTGTTCATTGTCGCTAAAAGTATACATTTAGCGGCAATTTGCTAACTAATTGCCGTTAAAGGTCATTTTTGATGTAGTGAATGTCAACATATCTTGCCTATTGCAGGGCCCACGAGGGGTTGGGTCGGAGTCATGATCGAACATGACCCTTGCTTGGTGGACTTAGTTATGAAATAAAATTGTGTCTTTGCTATCAGCTATAACTTTTGACATGATGATAATCGTTTGTTCCTAACAAGTGGTATCAGAGTCAAGGTTATGGGTTCAATTTCTGCATGAGACAGCTTTGGGAGGGGGAATTCGTGGGTTCGATTTCCAAGAACAATATTCTACCCGAGGCAGGTGTTGGGACGAGGATTCGTGGGTTCGATCCCCAAGAGCAACATTCTACATGAGGCAGGTGTTGGGAGTGGGATTCGTAGGTTCGATTCCCAAGAGCACCATTCTACATAAGGTAGGTTTGGGGAGGGGGATTCGTGGGTTCGATTCCCAAGAGCAACATTCTGCATGAGGTAGGATTTGAGACGTAGATTGTTGAGTAATATCAACATCTTACCTATGGCAAGGTCCACGAGGAACCCAGTAGCTCAGGTCGGAGTCATGATACCACATCCTTCATTTCTTGAATTTAATTTATCACCATTTATCATTTCTAGATAGTCGTATCAAGTCATCATGACAAGGTTGCTTCCTGTACGTAGAACCCACAAAAAATCTTTGTAATTAAAATTAGGATCAATACCACTGGTCCTCCTATTATTATTTATTTTCTTGGTCTTTTTACATATTACTATTAGTGTTGGAAAAAAAATATTTTCAATCGATAATATATTTTAGATATAGGTTAAGGTTAGTATTTACAGAAAATATCGCATCTCCTTGAGGATATCTAAATCGTGAACAAAGCAAATTTATCATTTCGTTTCAAATATAGATGACACGGATCGTGTTTATTTATAAATCTTATTCTCCTATGAAAAACTCCATAAATCTTCTATACTAGTATTTTACGATTCAATACTATAGTGGAAAATTAAAAGAAAAGATCTTCATATGGTTTGATTTTGACTTATCTTAATTACCCTGACATGATTCAAAAGTCTCAAATCTCGTTCTCAAAATTAAATACTATGCTCATTTCGTCCTACGAATATCAAGTTCAAGATGTTAATGCAAAGTTATGTACTCTCTTCGTTCATTTGTACTTGTTCATTTTGAATTTTGCACGTCTCTTTAAAAAAATAATTGATATGAGTATTTTATACTATAATACTCATATTACCTAATGTTTAATACTATTGGGCATTGAAAAATGATTTGAAAAATAAATAATATATGAATGGAGGAAGTATTACATTTAGAGAGGCAAAACCGTGATTTTAATTTTATGAATTTTAAATTCTATTACCGACTAATTGAAGGGTTGATAACAGAATATTAAACTTAATGTTTACACATATTTTTTTCTTAATGTAAACACATTATGTGAGAAAATATTACTATTTGATAGAACATATATCCCAATACAGATAGTGAAACACATATATATCATATAAATATTGGAATAGGAAAAGTATAAGTCTTTTAAAAATCTTTAAAAGGATGTATAGTTGACAACTCGAGTTAATTAAACGGGTAATTGTCAATAAACTAGTCAATCAAAAGTAACGTTTTCATTAATTAAATTTCATATATGCTTCTTGTGATTTGAAAAAAAAGAAAAAGGTCGAGGACTATTTGTGCGATTTTTGAATATTTAAATTTTTTGTTCGAACTGACATAATCTAATTTAACTTGAACGATTAATCAAATTGACTTTAAAATTGCAAATATGATAAGTAAAAATGGACGGAAGGATTAATGCATAAGGAAGGGAGGAATGTGTTGATGCTTTGGTTGAGAGTGACCTTCACCAAACTCATTTAAGAATAGCTTCTTTTCTCACTTAACAAATTAAGTTCAACTATAAACTTTGTGTCGGCATACTATTAATTTCTGAAACATTTATTTCTTTTTATTTATAATTTACTCAGTAGCATTAGAATTTTCATGTACCTATTTGTTTGAGTATATCAAACCTAATTGTCTCAATGAACTTCAAATATCACTTCATATAAGCATTTGATAATTATATATTGTTTCTGTGACATTTTTTGTTTTTTAAGAGTCAAATAATTTAAGTTTGATCGAGAAATTGCACATGAAATTTTCAAATTTTTTGAAATAAAATTTATATATTTATAAATTATGTAAAAAGTACTATAAGTTACAATAATTGACAATTCAAAATACTTAAAAGATATATGAAAATCTCACGGTCAAAGATAGATTTGTGTGAATCTCAAAATCTGAAAAGTGTCACATAAATTGAGACAGAGTGAGTAATAATTTCCTCTTTATATAATATGTTCTATAGTATATATATTTTTGAGGAGCAATATACATGTTTTCATCTTATATCTAAAACCATGCAATTCTTGGATATATATATATAGAAACAATATAAGTACAAATTATAGAATTTCTTTTTTAAAAAAAAACTTTCAGTTTCTATTCTGTCTGGTCTCCCTGGTTCAACTTGCTGCCTATTATCTGTGTAGATTGATTAGCTAATTGCTGCCGATACAAAGCTGCCATGTTGTTGAAGAACTCCATGTCCATCGACTGTTCGTCATTGTAACAAAAAAAAAAAGTAAAACACTAGTACTAGTAAATTAACATGTAAAGATTTTTTTACGTGTTGTAACAGATTGTCTGTCTTATTTTTTACTATATACGTTTTAATTGACGTAATAGTGCATAGGAGTTAAAATCTAATTTGAAACAAACATAAATTGCTTACTTGAGGTAGAAAAGCGCTATATGGGTGAGTAAAAGGAGTGTAATTGGTTGTAGTACTGGTGGTGGCAGGGCTAACAGAATTAGCCGGGGCTGCAGACAGCGCGAAGGCTCCTGGTGGGGTGAATGGAATATTGATGGGAGGAGTAGTCATTTGATTTGGATGAGTTGTGGCAGAGGCAGCAGCAGCGCGAGCTAAAGCAGTCATGTCAAACATTCCCATGCCCATGCCAAGACCAACGCCAACGCCCATTCTTGCTAGTAACGACATTTGAATATGTTGATGCATTCCAAGAGGCATCATCATTTGTGGTGTCATGTTTCTTGGAGTACTACTCATTAATTGAACTTGTGCTTGTAGCTGCTTTAAGTAATCTATCACTTCATCAAGCATTGATGCTTTATCTGTCTGCAAAATTTCAGCATTAATCGTAGGCTCGTAACTGTTGTATCTGATTTTGTGCATGATGAATGAATGTTCATCATTTAGGGGAAAGTTGATTACCTTACTTGCATTTGGTACCAATCTCTGTAGAGCTTTCATCCTTTGGTTAATTCTATCTCGACGTCTCTGTACCAAATAACGAAACAGTACAACACATGATATTAGTAACTACTCCACTATCTAGCTAGTAGTGTCAGAGCCAGAACTTTTACTAAAGAGATTACCACATATCGATATATAAAAAGAAAATAAAAAAATTAATACTCTACAATATATGTCAATATCTTCTTATCTGGTGAAAATGATATTCTTTGGCAGAACTAAAAATTCAAATAGTACCCTCTCTGACTGGTTATGAACAGCTGCTGCTCGGCTACGTCTTGATGAGTTAGACCTTTTTGTTTCATGTTCTTCCTCCTTGTTTTCCTGCTAAAATCAATTCAACATGACATATTTTCTAGACATATATCTAGTTTAGACTTATTTTCTATATGAAAGACAATCTTTAACTGATGTACCATGTATTCTTCGTATATGGGGGCGTATATGTAGTTATAACACTAGTTAAAATCTGTTTTAAGAAAGAATAAACTTACCGATCCACCACCATGACAAGCAGAATCCTCATCACAAGTGGTTTTAGACTTGATGCTACGCGAAGATTCGTCAAAGGAAGGCCATGTAACCATGGTGGTGTCATTCTCCCTATAGAAGGTAGCGCTGGCACTTGCACACGCGCTACCTTCTGCATACTCATGATCTTCAGCTCCACCATATTGAAGGTCAGATTCTGATGGTCTCATCCTCTTTTTTGCCAACACTGTTGCACGAGGAGGCGCCATTTGTTCTGAACTCTCGCCCCATTTTCCTACACTATATAGCACTCCAGTTTTCAGATTCTGATCTTCATTTTGGTCATAATTTTGATGTATTGAAGTCTGGTTCTTCGCGTGGTATGTGGCTTGATGCACGATGGACTCTAATGTATCACCGGTTCTTCCCAGTGTCTGTTTTGCTTGTGAAATGGAAAGGATTCCCCCTAGTCCATGCATTCCTAACTGCCCTTTTTCCCATGTCAGCTCTGCAACTTCGTCACACCTACTAGACCTGAAATTTTTCGATAAAATTAAGCATACAAAATCACCATCATCAGGAATTGCTCGTAATATTTCAAGAAGAGAATAAGTTCAAATTAAATAAACCAGACGTATTGAACCAGTAAAGGGCAGCTCACTCTTATATTGATCACGATAAGAAAAGCAGAACAAACATGATTCAAAAAAAAGAGTCATACATGGGCAAAAGATGATTAATTTGAATCTGCTGGTTATGTAGGTGAGGATATTTGTTAGCTTCTTCGGCTTCTACGACATGTTCTTGTCTTTGATACCTTGGATTCCAAGTTGGTACAGTACAATGACTCATGATGATTAATATTATTATTGAGTAATCTATTCCTTTTCTCTGTTCCCGAATGTTGAACTCTGCTTCTTCTCTGTTTTATATACTAAAAATTAATTATTCTTATTGCTTTCTGGTCCCCTTTTTGAATTGTCGCATTCAAATGACTAATTATATACTGAAACACACAACATGTGACATAGCAAGAAAGCCTGGATTTCAAATGGATATCTCTTCATATATGTGATTTCTTCTTACCTTCATTCCAATTAAGATTTGTTGAAGTTAGGTGGGGTTACAAGCTGTTTTTGGACCTACATAAATAGTGCTAATACTATTCCTCCACCACAAGCTTTTAGAAGGCGGGATCCATCGAAATTTATGTCTAAACAACAACCTGCTAGGATGGGGCCTTAAAATTTGAGAGATGCCCTCATTCAGAGATAATATCACAGATGGTCATTTTTCTGACAGAAAGTCGCTCAATTTTGTTTTTTTATAAGTATGACTTTTGTGTTAAAGATCAAATTGGTGCATAATGCAATCAAATCTGATCGCGTATGCATCAACATAAATAGATTTCATAAGCGCTATTGCATTTGTTGAATCCTTAATGCAGCAAGTAAGTAGATAATGAGAGTAATTTGATATGTCAAAGTTAAATGGCCTTAAACTTCCACGAGAGAAACATATACATAGATGGAAAACTATTTTTGTTGAAGAGCTATGGTGGTTGGGGGGGACCCAAGTTTTTTTTAAAGTTCGTTTTTGTTAGAACAAGAATGACAAAAATACAAAGCAATCCAAAATAAAATTTGCTTGGTTTAGAGGTACGTTAATACGTTTCTTGAGATTATTAATCCCTTCCACGAGTAAACTTATAATGTACAATTAAAACAAAAATGGATATTACTGTTTACATTTATGTATTTTGTATATTTCAAAACTTTTACCTGGTGCATTTAATTTGTTTCAAATTCATTGAAATACCAACTCTTGGAAGTTTGATTTTAACTTTTCACCTGATATGTTTAAGACTACAAAATTAAAAGACATTTTGATTCATTTTAGTATCTTTAAATTGATACTACAAAATTTAAAAGTTATTTTTTACAACTTTTATAAATATTGTGTCAAATCAAAATAAGACAAATAAATTAAAACGAGTATATGATAATGGCGGTGGATTTTGGCTGATTTGACCTTTGACCAACAAATATATATCCAAATAAGTTGACTGTGGTATATTTTACTGAAGCTTCAATCATTTATATGTCATATCCATCCCATACTTAGGTCCAATACATGGCCTGCTACAAGGGGGTGAAGCAACTAAAGCATGGGTTTTAGGTCCCAAAATATTGGAGACCCCATTTTTCAATTAATTTTTTTAGAATTTTGTGCACGATATTTATATTAGGATCTTTGACAAATTCTAATTCATGTCAAATAGTTTTTTTTTTAAGTACATATACGGAAAAACACTCCATAGTATGATTATATTTATTTTAGGGACTACATTGCAAAAAATAAAGGATTTTGCAGCGATTATTTATCTATTGTTATGCCTTGTCGCTCTCCTTGCTGATTTCCAAAGGATGTAGAGATCTCAGCATATCAATATAACTGTGCTACAAGTCCGAGCTAGCTTGTGCACAATTGTTCTGCTATGTACTTTTTTACTCCAGTATAGATATCGAGTAACTCTGATCACCAAACTTCTACAAATAGAACCTGTATTAAATCATTTGCCAGCTTAGACACCAGGAAGAAACAGAGACACTCTGTAAAAATTAAGTAGCATCCATGATCCATCCTTGTGGCTAAAACTTGTCAAGTAAATTGGCAACATTTTGTGATCAAGTGCAAGGTTGGCTGATAATTTCATAGTTATGAATCCTGCCTACTTAGGTTGGTCCCCTGTCCCTACTACAACATGTTCATGCATCACATATAAGTCGGGTCTGAACGGATAAAATTTTGTGATGTTTTTGGATACAAGATTGAATATTTCAACAATTTTGTGCGTGTGCTTAGATTTCGTCTTGTAAAGGGTATGTTTCATCATGGTGGGCACTTTGTAATTAATTTTTTTTTGTTTTCACATTTTCCAAGTCTTTACAGTCATGTTTTTTGGATTGGTATGAGAAAGATTCTTATCTATGTTCATCCACAGTGCCGTACGCAGGATTTTTCGTTAGCGATTGTCAGATTTTAAATGAGAAACAATATTGTATATATTGAGTAAATATATATATAAATAAGTGGGAAGCTCTTAATCTCAAAGTTGAATTACCATTTTATCCTTCGTTTAAACATTATTTTGTTATGTACAAAAATAAAAAATATTTCTTTTAATAACTAAATACGAAACTAGATATAAATGGGAACAGTTTTGAGGTATTCAAATGTGCATTATATTATGTAATAAAGATATTGGAAGATGGAAAGTCACTCCAAGCATTTCAAAACTGAAGAGTTATCATGACTCTTATTTCACATTATTATTGTCAACTTCAATGTAATTGTTAACAATTATATATATGGGGATGTTCATGAATTATTTGATAAGCAGGGAGGGATTCAAGCCACTCGAATTATTTTTGCATGCTCTCTTTGATCAGTAAGTTTAATAATTAAAAAAATATGTTGCTCCTATTTCCTTAAATAAACATTTTATATTTATTTTTTGAATTTTGACAAGAAAGCATTTTCACATGTATTCATCATCTTGAAATGTGTATGCATGCATGATTACTTATGAATTATGATTTGGACTACAAAGGTTAAATTATCTAATTATTTTAAATCCTTTCATGAATTCAAATAGAATATTTTTTAATTCTTTAAAATAGATTTAAATATTTATAAATTAATATGTGAAAGAAAATTCACTTTTAATTATTCTGTGTTTATAGATAATTCTTTTAGTTATTTTTTTTTATGACTGAAAATGTGTTAGTTAGAAAGAAAACAATGAAAATAAAACGGAGGGGATATAAATAAAAGGGGAAGACAAGAATTAAGGCAAAGGATACAAAATAGTAATGTTAGAGAAAACAATAATAAAGTTAGAGCTAATTATTAAGTACAACTTGTAATAAGTTAGCATGTTTTGGTAATCTAGCCGTATTAGCTAATTATGAAAAATATGTGGAATCCAATAGGATTCAAAATAATGTAGAGACCAATAGGTCTCAAAGTCATGTAATTCTCTAATTATAATATATTATCTTATCATCCAAAAAAAAAAAAGTAAGAGAAAAAAAAGGATTAAAAAAAATAAAATATGATAAGAAGTATGAAAAATAACCATGACCAAATTATTGAATTTTTTTGTTCATGCTACAAAGGAGAATAAACACACTATTACGTCATTTGAATGTAATATGGAGACAACATATATAGTTGATACAAGTATATATGGTAATTCAAGCTTTGGTACAAATTGAGAAAGTCTATTATGTGTGTATTGTTCCTTTCTTAGAAAAGTAACAAACTAATATATTGCAGGTTTCAACCTAATAACATAAAAAGGTAAATTATTTATCATATTAAATTTTATTGTCCAAGTTTGACATGTAACCAAAATATCTAAGTATTTGGCACTTACATTTTACAATAAAGAAGTCATTTATATAAATTGATTGTTTATTTATATTTTTTCGTTAAGTCATTTGTGAAATTCTTTAAAATGTGATTATAATGTTTTTTGTTAAATTTTCATTATTGTTTAATGTGATTTTAATATAACTCCTACCACATATACTATTTTCATGGAACTCACGTGCAAAGCACGTGTCCAGGATTAGTATATATATATATATATATATATATATATAGAGAGAGAGAGAGAGAAAAAAGGTGTGTTGACCCTCTACCTGCAGTGGCGGAGCCACCATATATTTAGGGGGGTCATCCTTCAACGAAAAATTATATTATTTTTATTTGATAAAATTATTTTTGTAGGTATATATAGTATATGTCGAACCCTCTTCGCTACTTCGTATATTTATTTCTTCAAATTTCGAACCTCCTTATTAAAAATTCTGACTCCGCCACTGTCTACCTGGGTTACTAAAATTTACAAGTAACTGATGTTACTAAATACATTAAGTTTACCTAATAAAGTGGGATTGATATAACTGAAGACACTTCCCTTATGTGACTGAAAATGGACTGATTAAAGATAGTAATAAAAACAATCTAATATATGTAGTGACGCACTTAAAATGATATCAAATAGCGTCCCATATAAAATTGAAAATCACACATTTAATATAATTATTATTGTTATTACTGTAAAAAAATATTTAAATGTGAAATGCATTAAATCTAAAATGGAAAATTAGACTACTCAAAAAAAAATCTACTTCAACTTGATCTTTGATCGAAAATAAATTTATTGTAAACTGTATATCTACTTTTATTTCAATTGATAGAAAAGAAAATCTACTTTAACTTGATTGATTAAAGAAAAATCTACTTCAACTTGATCTTTGATCAAAACTGAATTTATCGTAAACTCGATTGATATCTACTTTCATTTTGATTGATAGAAAAGAAAATCTACTTTAATTCAATTGATCTTAATTTCTATCGATATGTTTAAAAATGATTTACTTTAACTTGATTGATTTTTTTTAAAAAAAAAAAATTCTACTTGATCTTTGATAAAAAAAAATGAATTTACCGTAAACGCGATTGATATCTACTTTTATTTCGATTGATAGAAAAGAAAATCTACTTTAATTTGATTGATCTTAATTTCTATCGATGTGTTTAAAATGGATTTACTTTAACTTGACTGATTTTTTTAAAAAAACTTCAACTTGATCTTTGATAAAAAATGAATTTACCGTAAACTCGATTGATAGGAAAGAAGATGTACTTCAATTCGATTGATCTTAACTTATATCGATGTGTTTCTAACACAATTATTTTCAATTCCGTTATCAAAAGAAGGATCTACTTTAACTCGATTGATTAAAAAAAATCTACTTCGACTCGATTGATCAAAAAACGGATCTACTTTAATTCGATTAATTAAAGAATAATATAACTTTAATCCATTGATCAAAAGAAAAGTTTACTACAATCGATGTCTTTAGAGACGATCATACGTAAAATAGAAATTACACTTAGATTGTGAACAAGCAAAAAAGGAAATTCGGCCATATTAAAATTACCTTATGAAAAGATTCGTTTGATATCCAAAAGTTGCTCAGCAACAGCGGGACAAGGGAATTTTTTTGAGGTATAGTTGGATCTAAGCGTTGGTCACATGGCGGCGGTGAAGGGAGAGACTCATTGGTAGAAAATAAACCACAATCCCTTAAGGTTTAGCCTACTATATATAGTGGTGATTTGATTCTTCGTGACCGTAATCATAAAAATCAACATTAATTATTTATTTTAAAAATCTTTGATAAAATAAAATTGAGTAAGTTGATCATTATATTTGAAATGCCTACTTTAATATTACGTGTTAAATATCGTGACACGTTGAAAAAGAGTCAATATAATTACACGATGTGTCAAAATAACATATCACGTCTATTTAAATCAAATAATTAAATCAATTAAAAATTATCACATCAATACTATCTAATTAATCAAAAGAGAACTTTTATTCTCATCACAACTCTTCCTTCTTATATAATAACTAGTTCTCGACACGTGCTTTGCACGTGAGTTCCACGAATATATATATATAGTTTTTCGATACGTGCGTCGCACGTAATTATCAATTTAAAAAATATGTTGTAGTAAATAGTATTGCTTATTTAAGCGAAGATGTGAATAATAAGATTGGCAAAAAACAATATTGTAGATTCTTTTGTGAATGTTCAATGTAGATCGCAATATATATATCTTATTCACACAAACATATGAACATGATCAATGAAAATTTTTATTAGTTAAATATAATTATGTATATATTTATTTTTATTTGATGAGGTTGAATCATGTGATTAATCTTATCTCACTAATATTACCTTATATACAATATTTGTTTTATATTTTTCTTGCCATCTAACCGGATATGCTTTGCATGTGTATTGTTAAATCGTTTAGATGTCATATGAACATGTGAAGAGCACAACTACATTTTATATATTCACATATTTTCACATTTTTCACATTTGTTGTGAGTTTTTTTGTTAAAAAAAAATTCAAAACATATTAAAATAATATATTTTCAAGTTAGAGGATCTCGTTAACTTGATAATACATTTGTGACATATATAATACTTTAGTTTAAATACAAATACCTACCTAAATATAAATATATATTTGCATTAATGAAAATATTTATCTCATAAAATTAGCTATTAAATAAATAATAAAAATTCAACTAATACTAACTTCAACGGCAAATATTACAAGTCATATGAACTTTTCTTCGTCTAAAATACTAAAATATTAATAGTAAATAAGTAAAACAAAAGGAAAAGTTTATATAGTAATAATTATTTTGAAGCAAATGTTCTGGAAGTCTAAATCACATAAGTAACATTGATAAATAAAGTCATTCTTTTGTCTTGAGCATCAAAAATAAATTGTGACAATTCTCTAAATTATGAAAAAAGTTATTCAGAAGCATATATCTAAATCACAAGAGAATTGTTAACAAAAACAAATGAATTTAGACTACATCATGCTAACTTCATATATTGAAACATTACATTCTCATGTGTATATTAAGCAAAAAAAAATGATGATTATATCATTAAAATTAAATTATTTTGCTCATATAGTCGAGATTATGTAATATAACCTCTTAGGATAGAATGACTTAATTCATCAGAATAGTGATATCTCATATTCCACTTAACTTCGAAATCACTCAACGATAATAAATTATACAAAAACAATTAAAATACAAGAAAAAGAAGAGTAGAAGAAGATAAAAAATTATGGTTGGAAAATTAGAGGAAGTCTCTATATTTATAGTAAGAAAGGGTAGTTATGAACAAATATTTTTTTGTGTCTTATCTGAAAATCATGACCTTTTCAAGAAGTCATAACATTTTGAAAAAGTCACAACTCTTTCAAAAAGACACAACTCGTAATATATAGTATTAGTATTGAATATTGAAAATAGAGATAGCAAACTCAAGAAGTAACTTATAGTAATATC